>MUZC01003274.1:0-55152 GCA_002072015.1 Radix auricularia
TCTTCTGTACAGAAGGAGCGTCTGTAACATATAAGATAAGATAAGATAATAAAAATGTTGATCTTAATTAGTATTAGTTTCAATTAAAAATTAATTTTACTTGTCTTAGTTGTTGTTAACCTTTAGAGAAAAAATATTCCATTAAATGCAGTTATTTAGTCTAAGTCTAAGGACACACCACCCAAGGTGTCGTCCACACATTACATCACTCAATTTTTGTTGCCTTTTCAGCGGGTTAAAAAGTTTTGTACCCACCCACCCCCACCCCCATCAATTAAAGCATTTTTTCTCTGTTTCAAATGTAGCATATTTCCAGTAACTTTTTGGGTCATGTAAGTATGTAAGTCTACACTCTAATATCGTAACACTCATGAATACATGTAAAACGTCAATAAATAAATTGTAAGCAATCCAATTCCAATATCTAAGAATCTAAGAAAAACTCTTATTTGAAGTTGTGCTTTTTAATGTGACGTCTCATTTCCTCAACACTTACCCACCCCTCACCTCTCAACGAAAATGTCTGACCACCCCCCCCATTCCAGTGCATTCCTTAATGACAGCCATAGATGTGGAGGGTATAAAACTTGTCATTTTAAAACTCAGGCCTGGGCCTGGGGGAAAATAAAAGATGTTTGTGGAAATGTCATAGACTAAGTAATACCAACTGATAGCTGATGGATTCGATCCACCAATACAATAAGGCAGCCACCCTCGGCCTAACCATTCCTCTAACGACGTTCATGAGAACTTAAAGTATTTTAAGATTATAACCATTTATTGTTCAAATGGACACCAATGCGCATGCGTCATTGTGTGAATAACGTAGACATTATTCCCACAGCTATGTGAATAATCATTCCATTAAAAAAATTTGTAATAAATAGCAATAAAAAATACTCGAACTTGTGATGTTGTTTTAATTTATCATTTTCATTCTCATTGTATTTCCGTAAAATTGAATTTTTAATTATATTTTATATTAAATTTCTAAAGTTATAGATTATTAAATAAATCATGGCTGATGAAGTTATATTTGAATTCCTACACATGGAAATGGTTGATTATGTGTACCGACAAGCATCGAAAGATGAACGAGTAAGTTCTGTAGCGTATGACTAGTAGTAGTAGTAGTAGTACAATTTTTTTATCACCATCATTTAACTTAATTGCTTTTATCCTTCTGGGCATCTCATGAGTTCAGTAGACTCATTGGTCATCCATAAACTTAAATGTAACATGTTTAAGTATTAATCATGTCTAGGTCAAGATACAGAAATGTGCAACCTCAAAACACATGCCCTTAGCCTTAGCTGCTATACAGCTATACTATAAATCTTTTAGATTATTCATTCTCTCCTGCTTTTGTCCATCCATGAGTTTGCTGATGCCTTTGATCTTTCTTTAAATCTGTAAACTGTAATTTGGGATCGTCTCGATGTGTCTTGTATTCTTGTCCATTTTTAAAAGCAGTTAACTAATTATGGTTGGAACCACATGCAACTGGCTGGAATAGAATATTTATTTGAGTGAATGCTAGATTTGTAAAAAAGTGTATTTTTATGATGTTTAAAATAAAACTAAAATACTATTCTTTCGAAACACCCTCCTCTTAGTTATTGGAAACCCATTTTTACAAATAAATAAACTATAATTCATAACTTCTTGTGCTTAGAATGATATAAAAAAAAAGGCTATTAAAATTACTTTTTTCAGGAGCAGTGCATATCACAACTTGAGGCATTGGGTTTTCGTGTTGGACAAAGTCTTATTGAAAGGTTAATTATTAAACATTACATATCAACTTCATTGGGATCAGTTTTGAGTTTACATAAATTAAACCTAGTTTTTCCACTGTCAACCTCCAAACGTCAGTAAAAACGCTAAATCTTAGGTATAACTGTAAATATTTAAATTTAAATCTTATACTGTGAAATTTAAAAATCTTTTTTTTGTTCTCCTCAGATTTACTAGAGAAAGCTCACGTTTTAAAGATGAACTTGACACAATGAAGTTTCTCTGTAAAGATCTTTGGAATCTTGTTTATAAGAAACAAATAGACAATCTGAGGACTAATCACCAGGTATTAATCAGGGGTTTCATTATCGGAAAAACAGAAAGAAATTCTAAAAAACTAGAAATATAATTGCTAAAGAAAAAATCATGTTAAGCCTGGTCCCTTTTGGAACTCAGGACGTGTTAGCGCATTTTCGTATTATGTATCAGTACTTATGTTAGATATCAGCATTATGTAGTTATCAGTAATTGTGTTTAGATTTTAGACATATTTTTATGAATTTTCTTGTGTAATGAATATACCTGAAAAATAAATTATTTAAAAATCATTTCTTTACATTTAAAATTTTTTTATTTTCTCTTTAATCTAACTACAAGTGGTTTGTGGTCACTGAAATAGGACTCATAAATGAAACATTCTAAATTGTAATCAGCTAATCGCCCAAATACTCCGTCAATTGTTGTTTGATAGATCGTGGTTGCCAATCTTGGTGAAAGTAGTTGAATGTTGAAGCTTGTTTCGAAAAAGTTTTCACTTTCTGCCCCTGGGCCGCTAAGATCTTGATTGAAGTCACCACAAATGATGACGTAAAACTCTCTAAACTTTTACACATATTCTAATGATGTCAACAAAAAAAAAACTAATACTTTTGATAATACTAAGACTTCCGGCAATGCCGGCCGTTGCCTGCGCCAGTGTTATCTCTCGATTCGCAATGTTTTTTGGTAGTTTTAACGGGGTTTTTTAACGGATCGAGTAACTGAGTGTTGATGCACAAATGGCAGGTCAGGACATACAAAAAACATATATACATCATGGGTCTAGGACTTATGGTTGCTGAGATCTAGGGTGATGACAGACGGACGGACAAAACGGGTGCAATAGCGCATTCGACTTCTCGAAAATGCGCTAAAAATACAGAGAAATAGTATTTAAACACTCATATTATAATTAGGGATGTGACCAAGTTCGAATCCGACGACATTCAAACTTCGGCGTTTTTTTAGCAAACTAAAATCCGACGGGTCGGATTCGAATTTGAAAAATTACCATTTTCAGATGAAACGCGGCAGTAGAAATCGTAAAATTAAAAAACCTGGACTCTTTCGAAAACCCGAAATAAAGAAAACAGATAAAACTAAACTCCTAGACCCTTAATCAGCTGTCCATAGATTAGACGTCGTATTTAATCATGAACGTATTTTAGATACACCCCTCTCACGAAATTGTTTTCATCCCAGTTTTTTAAACCTCGGAATAGATATGAATGGATATATAATAGTGTTTTGGTTTGTGTTTACATGAAAATATATTTATATAGTAATGGTTAATAACATGTACAGTACATACATACACCAGTACAACTTTTTCTAAGATTAAAAATTCCATTCTGCCATTCCAATCCGCATGCTGATTCTGAGGTTTAGGGTGTCTCGTTTTCATCCTGTATTCTGCTGTAAACAAGTAAAAATGGCGGTTGAAATTAAGAAATCGAGTATTGTTTGGGATTTCTTTGAAGTAAAAGTTCTTGACAATAGGACTACTGCCAGACAATGCAGAGAAACTGGTGTTCTTGAAGTTTAATCTGACATTAATTAATTTCAAGTACTGAAGCTTCCTGTGAATGTGACAATAAACAGTATCTTTAATTTTGTTTAATGCACTCATAGCTCTCCAATTTTAAGAACTTAGTTTTGAATTTCGCTAAATGTTGTTTGTCAAATTGTTTTTAATTTTTTACTTGATTTTAAGTGTTTTTTGCCAAATCCGAATCCAACGGATGCGGATATTCATCAGCTCCGTCACATCCCTAATTGTAATATTATTTTTTACCAATATATAACATTTTTAACAAATTTCTCACAACTCTAGGGTGTCTATGTATTGCAAGACAATAAGTTCAAATTTCTAGTTCAAATGTCAACTGGAAAACAATATATGGAATCAGCACCAAAGGTGAGATTTGAATCAAATTCATATTCAATAAAATATCTAATTTATAAAAATTAAAACATTATTAGGTATCAAAATGCATTAAAAATGTTTATTTAAAAATAAAGACCCAGGAACACAAGGACAACAAAATATTTAAACTCAGTGCTTTTTCTCTAGCAGAATGCACCAGTTACTGCTTTCCGGCATCTTTTTTCACCCCGAGACCTTTTTATATATTACCTGGAATGTTTTTAAAGATAAAAAAACGCTGTTTAAAATGGACAAAAATTATGACATACAATTATTACTATACTATACCTGAAATGAAAATAGAGAATCAACATTTTAAAAATATTGCAGTACCTGGCATTTCCATGTGGAATGATAAGAGGGGCACTTTCTAATCTTGGAATTAATTGCATCGTCACAGCAGAAGTCAGTGCTATGCCAGCTTGTAAGTATTTCACTGTTATTCTTTAAAAATTTCCATTAATACCTTGTAATATCTTGCACAAAACCAGATCAATCAATATTTGTGTGTTTGTGTTGATTTGGTCTCCATTCACTATATTACAGCATTTTAATTATCATCCACTTTGAATTCAGGTATTTCCTTCATTTTCACAGGTAAATTTCAAATACAAATTCAAAGAACATGATTCACTGTTAGAATTCAAGGTACCAGCTGCCGAATGTACTTTTAAAATGATTGCAAGGAATCAACCAATGTTTTTTAAAATCGCGTGTTTTGTGATTTATTTTAAATGGAAACAATTATTGAAAAGTTATTAATTTTTTGTGTATGAATGTTATCAATGTTCTGAATTACATCAAATGCAAAAATCACACTTGAAATTTCTATTGACATTTTGAGTGACATTATATTTCTATGTGATGCAACTCATTTTATCAAACATCGCATCATTTTCCCATTTTGTAATAATTGTACCACGAGTTATATTTGTTCTAATAAAAAATATTTATAATTAAGATCTAACCAAAGTATTTAATGACTCCCTTTGCTTTAATGTGAAGTTTATAATCAGTCACTCTCCAAGTACCCTCCAAGTTTAAGGTTTGTTGGTCTGTGTGCAAAGTAAAAAAAATAGTGTGTAAAGTCGCACAGCATTCATTTTTTTGTGCAATATATTGCAAAATTTGCTGCGTTTCAATTCTTAAACTGCTTGGCGGCGTCGGTCAGATTATCTGCCTGGCCGCGAAGGGAACATCGATTACTAAGGTCAGGGCCATCCATTTATTACGAAGGCAAAAAAGTCATATTTTTTGTACCCCCTCCCTCTGTTGCTCGCTACCCACACCCCTGTTGAAAAATTAATTTTAAGCCAGAGACTAAAGAAATTGGTTTTACTCTTTAGGGCAGTCCATAAATGACATCACGCGCCTAGGGGAAGGGGGGGTGTTACCCATTTATGACAATGTGTGAAGAGAGTGAGTGGGTGTTTAAGAAATATGACCTCGCATCAAATTTGATGTGCAACTTTGAATAAAAGTTCCCCTCAAATATTTGATTGCTTGCAAGTTATTTAATGACGTCTTCTATGACTCCACACGATATTAGAGTGCAGCCTTAGACTAAATACATATTTAAATGATAATAAAGAAATTTGCAACATGCTATTTACTATTTACAATTAGAAAATACAGCCTTAAGTTTTGAGAAATCAAAATCACATTTTTTTAAAAACGCTACTTTAAATAAAGTAAATAAAAGTTCCACTTAAATATTTGATTGCTTAAAATTTATTTAGTTAAATTTTCAATGGCTTCACACATGTTACGATATTAGATAGCAGATTTACACTAAATACATATTTTAATAACAAATTGGAATTGGAATCATGGTAATTTTCTATAAACTTTTTAAAATTATTAGTTGGGAGGGCAATCAAAGCTTTGTTACGTCATATTGGAAAGGGGGTCTAAGTTTTGTAACAAGGGGGTGGGGGTAAAAATCATGGAAGGCCAAAAAACTGATAAAATAAAACAATATAAGTAGTGGAATCGCCATCCCGTTATGTTTATATAACAGCTGAGGCACCAGTTGGCGAAAGAGAAGCTTCTACTAATTTCAAGAAATGGAAATATAAATCAGAAGGATATTTTTTAGCAATGTGTGAACATTTGGTCTGAATCAAATATTAATTCTTTTAAAGTAATTAAAAGTTCAGAATTTTGTTTACATTAAATTACAAAACATTGCATATCAGTCTTGGGCGGTTTACGTTACTAGGCGTATTATTATGCAAATTAAATTTGTTGTGCATACATACGCATTCAGTGAAGATCCCGTACACATCCATACGCAAAATGCCATTTATTGAAGTCACCCCTGCTTACGTAGGTAATATATGGATGGCCCCTCATCAAGAAGTGCTTACAATAATATATTGTGGGATAAAGGATACACATTTTTTTTCAAAAATACATCATGAGCACCCCAAGAGATTCATTTTTAATTTTCTTGCTGACAAAAGCTTTTATTATTGTGAAGTGTATGGCAAAATAACTGAATAAATGCAATGTCAGATAAAAGGAATTGAGGACTGAGTTATGTATAGTTTGTCATAAAAAATCAAATTTGTGTGATGATTTCAGTTTAATCAACATGAAGAGGTTGAAATTTGATTTCTAGATTTATACTAAAATAGAGTAAGTTAAAATAAAAAGGGTGTAAAAAATTGGGGCTCACGATTTATTAACTTAATAAATAGACATTCTATTTTGGTAGCATTAGCATTGTTTGTTTTTTTTTTGTTTTAAAGGGGGACGGGGGATTTATAACTCTTGTCTATAAGTGTAAGCAATGATCAAAGATTTTAGTTTCTCAAGATTAGGTCCTCAATTTGTAGCAAACCTGTGTATTGTTTATAGCTGCCACCTCCTGTTTCATGAAATTCATCCCTAATACCCTCTATTATTTATTTAGTTTAAATTATTTTCAGTGGTATAGTGCATAATTATTATTAATACAAGTTTAGTTGTGATGCACAAAGTGTAACTGAAATATTTAAAGTATGTATGTTATTTTTCTTTAAGAAAAATATTTGTGAATAATTATATATCCTTTAAATTAAATTATTTGCATTTATGAAATATGTGTGGACATGTAATTTATTAAACTTTGTCATGTCATTTATTCCATTCAGTTTTCTGAAACTTCATGATAGTTAGAAGAATTTTTTATAAGTTGTCAAGGAGTGAATTCACATTTATCGAGCAGGAGCTTTTCACACAAAAATAAAAATAAGCTGAATTAAAAAGGTTTATTTGAACTTTGATAAAGAGGTAAATCTTGCTACTGAAGACATTCAACTTTAATGATTGAACAATGTACAGTAATGGAACACAAAAGCGCACATAACATACTTCAATACAAGTAATTAATTATATAACACTGAATTACACAGTTATATTTATCATCTAAAACTCTTCATGCTGCAAAGATCAGGAATTTTCACTATGAACTTAGAAACAATGATTATTAGCACTTAAATACCTCATGCATTTTTACTTGAACCTTCATACACTGGATTTGTAAGCATGATTATTTGATATTTCTTTTGAAAAACACTGTCACCATTGATGTAAAAGGTAAATTTCTTTCTCATTAAATGCAATACGAGTTACTATTAACAATAAAAAATTGAATGTGTATTTTATGGTAAGCTACACAAAAGGTACACAATAAAAATTACATTAACACTAAATGTTTTTTAAAATTTAAAATCATAATCATAATGCATCATGAGATGGAAAAAAAAAGAATTTTAAAAAAAAATCATAATGCATCACGAGATGAAAAACAAGTTAACTTTTTTAAAATCAACAATATTAATAGATTCCAAAATAAATTTCATTTTACATCATTACAACTGGTTAAAATTAATTCTTTTTAAAATAAAAACAAATATGAATACATGTGTTAACTTTAATCAATGTGAAATGAAACATTGTTTATGAAACAATGCCAATATAAACATAATTATCAATTGATATTCAGCACAATCTCAAACAGACGCTGCAATTTTTGTCAAAATATGTTGAGACTAATTTTTTGATAACTTCAAAATAATTATAATAACCAAAAAAAAAGCACTTTATGAGCGAAATTTTTTTGCAGCTGTCATGTTCACTAATTAAAAAGTAGAATTAATCATTTAAACTAAAAAGATGCAACAAAAAATTTATATCAAACTGTAGTTGCCATTAAAGTCTTAATAAAATATTACAAACAATATCAATTGTGCGAAACCACACTTATGAATGAGTAGCAAATTATTTATTTTTATATATATAAGTGCCTAATATTTTGACATGAACAGAATAATTACAAAAACTTATAATCTTCTAAATCTTATGTTCTATTTTTTGCTCCCTTGTTTCTTATGTTAGTTAAACGCTGCAGCCGGTTGAAAACATCCAAAACAGGTACAATTATTACCTCCAAAAAAAAAATGAAGTGTACTTAGTAATTTTAAAAAACTGAGATATTGTAATTCCTAACTAAGTCAATTAGGCTAACTTGCTCTTCTTCAAATATTTAATATGCAGACAGCTGATACTTTGCCAACAGAAAGTTATCTCACCACAGAATGTTATTTTTCTTACTAAGAGCATTCACAAATAAAAGCTGAATAATAAGAAAATACAGTCACATGCAAGTCCCTATACAAATGAACTCAATAATAACTTTGTTTCCAAAAATCAAAATTGTTCTCATTTGAAAACATTATGAACTATAATAATGCCACAAGACCTTAAACCCAAAAGAAAATAACTCTTTACTGCATGAGAAAGCAATGTAAAGGTTTTTGTTTAACATTGTTTTGTGAAAATGGAAAAAATTATTTCATGAAATAAGTGTTAACCAAAATTTTATCTTCAAACCTTGGTTTTAAACTTAAAGAAAAGTATTTAACAAGTCACTGCACATGACTTGCTCAAACAAAACACCACATAAGAAGTTCTTATTTTCAATGAAATTAAGGCTTAAAAAATTGACAGGCATATTGATCATGCAAACAAGATAAATCTCCATACTTTTTATAAAACTTTACTGACTAAAGACAACAAAATAAAAAATTAAAAGAATTTATCAAGAGATGTTACATTTAAAGGATCATCAAAATTAAAAAGGAGACTTAACAGAAACAATTTTTATGAACTTATCAAAAAGTCAGTTTACACCTTAGCCATTATACAAAACCAGATATCTGATGGCAACCTGGTCAGCATTGTGAATGATGTACTCATTGTGGGTGATTCTAGCTGGTGGGTGGTAATGCATCTTTTGTACCTGGCCCAATGATAAGGTTGCACCTAGGAAACAAAATAAATTTTTATTTAAAAAAATTTAAAATGGGAAGTAAGTCAAGCCAAAGCACAAAGTCACATTGTGTTTCATAGTATTTATTGAAATATAAAAATGTTTTAAAAAATAAAATATTCTTTTTCTTATCATTTACTTTTTTTTTATAGAAGCATAATATTGTTTAAGTATTGTAAAGGCTTCGTAGTTTAAAAATAAATAAACAAAATGTAACGAGGCGACAACTAGTAAATATGTATCCATTATTATTACAGCAAATAGGCTTATTGAAGTTCAAAACCTTACTTTTATGGAATTTTAAATACAAATATAAAGTTATATCAGTTATATATTATATCACAGGAAATGGAACATCCTTGCAAGTATTAATTATGTAAATGTTTCTAGATCATTCCTTTCACTCATTAGTTCATGATTATTATAAATAAATACTATTTAATACTAATACAAATGATGTAATTATAATGAAAGTCATAATCTTAGTATTATTTTATTAATAAGGACCAATGAAAACAATTAATATTAAATATAAGTTAATACATGACTACTATTCCTATGACTAGGACTAGTGTTTATGACTGTTTACACTCGTATTTAAAACTATTTTGGCTTATTAATGTAAGTTTTAAGTCTTTTGCATTTTAATATTTTATTCAGCTGCAAAACTAAGTGTAAAGAAATATTTTTTGCACAAAAAATAGCACCTAAAAGATCATTTTTGTAAGATCAGTGTATCAAAATACTGTACACAAATATTTCAGAAAAGTTTGACCTCAATCTAAAAATAGTCCCAATGACTGAAAGAATGAGTTATGAAATTTACCGGTCTTAGAAATGACAAGCGCTCTAACTAATATTGACATTTGCTTCATTTCATTCACAAAAATATATATATAAATATAGTTAAGGGTTCCTGTAAATGTAATTAAAACTACTAAATCAATGTTAAATGTTTTAGGATGCCCTTTTTTAAAAATAAAAAATGGATCCAACAGGTCTAAATCATTTGTGGATCCATACATTTCAGTAATTAAAATGTTTTTATCTGCATGCTAAATATATTATTGCATGCTTTTAAAATATTTCAAAATTTCAGTTTTAAAAAGTTTTTTTAAAGTAATAAACAAAAGACATAATTTTTTACCAAATGGCAGTCTTGCATCAAAATCTGGAACTGGAGCATTATTGCCAAGAATCTTCAAACTGTTTATGTCTTCATCAAGGTGGTCCTCATCACCATGTTTCACATCAATTTTGGGGTTACCAAGAGCCACCTAAAACATATATAATATCAGTTTTAAGAATGTGAGAATTATTTTTGTCTCTGTGAGCTTAAGTATTATAGAGACTGATTGTTATGAAATTATGATAATTAATGAGGAATGAGTTAATGATTATTAAAAAACAAAATGGATTCTGCTGTTGATATTGAAAGCAGGTATGATGCCACCGACTTATGATATAGTGTTGTAAACCTATTTATCGGAGTTAAAAATATTTTAATGGATTGCACAAGAGAGCTTTGAGATATCTGCTTTTTGACATAATTGGTCTCTTTGAATTAATTTTGTGAAAAAACATGCATTAAAATATAATATCTTCCTTTTAACTTGGTATTAATGGAAACTAAGGTCAAGCCAATAAAAAAAAATCATTAATATTTTAATACCTCGCAGAGTAACATAACCTTGCAAGTAGATTTGGGGCTGTGGTTGTGACAGTAATGAGAACTCTTCAAGAATGTATCAGCAAAATAGATACCCTTTTAAAATAGAAAAGTGTAATTTATTTGTTTGATCAACAAAAAAAACAACAAAAGTTTGTCTTGTAACTTATTTCGTAATTTCTCAAAATACTACTATTGCCAAATGACTATTCTCAAAATACTTCAAAATGATAACTACAAGTGTCATTGATCAAAATGTGCTATTGTTTATGACTTAACTTATAATTTTATAATAAATCTCGACAATGTCTAGAAAATGACCAATGCAATCTGCATGACTTCATTCCATGTACAAATACGGTGATTTTAGATCTTATAAATTCAACAATCAGTAAGTGTTACCTCTCCAAACAAATGACCTGTCCATGGTACCTCTGGTGGAGTAACAAGAAGACCTCGAGACAGGATGGAAATGAAGTTAGACATGCTGCTGCCATGCCAGAGAAGCTGATGATTGGGCAAGTTCTGTGCTGCAAGTCTAGCATCTTCACCTTCCCTCGACACTTTGAATATCCTATTAATATTTGCAGATGGGACTGCAAATGTAAAAAAAATATCAGATATTTGTTCCTTTATATAAGTAAAATTTCATAGAAGGAAGAAAATATATATTAATTTATTGCACTTTATGGATAATGTTAAATAATATGCGTGGTTAATTACCAGATGCATGAATATTTGTGAGAATAAACTGAGCTTCAGGGTCTTCCTCAAGCAATGGCTGGATCCTGCACTCAAGACTACTGTAAATGTAATCCATAGGATTTATTTCTGGAAATAACAAGAAAATAAAAAATTGTTATTATCTAGATTATTGTGACTAGTTAACCAATACAATTTTTTAATTTTTAAAAAAAAAAATGTTCATAATGTGGAATTAGGAATTATAAATTAAATCGTAAGAGAGAAAAATATAACTTAAGTTTTTTATTTTCAGATAATGCCTCAAAACGAACCTGCTTTTCTGAAATTTGCTCCAAGCAGAATGTTGTTGGCCACTTGTAAGTCCATAAGGTCTGCAAGCAGCTTGGTGTGTTCCCTGAGCATTTTCTTTTCCGAGATTGGTTGAATTGTCTCATCTTCAAACCCATAAATGGGTATCAGATGGTAGTATTCGTTGGTCAACTTGGCTATCTGATACAAAGATTTTTAAAAATTATCATTAAACATTTGTAAAATAATATAAGTGAGATACAAAATTATATGTTTCAACTTGACCCGGGTGGCCAGACCTGTTGTAATTGAGAGCATTTTAAAAATAAAAAAGTTGAAGAATTGCGAAGTCATGACTTCACTTGCAATGAAAAATTCCTTTTGAGATTTATTTTCTTTTAAAATTATTTTTTATTACAATTTAAGTATTCAAATATTTCAATTGTTTTAACCTCAACAATATGTTGAAGAAGTATATGTATCACAGTTACACTATATATAAATGCAGTGATACCTCGAGATATGAGTTTAATTCATTCCATAAACTTGCTTGTATGTCAATTAGCTCATGTCTCAATGCAATTTTCCCCATTGAAATGCCTTTGATCCATTCCAGCCCCAAAAATGCTACCTCCAATTGTTTTTTTTACATGTTTTTTAATAAGAAAAATGTATTTATACATGACAAATATTGTCATAATAAAAGAGAATGTAGAGCAAAAGAAAAAAAAACTAGTTTTATAAAGTCTACATATATATTTTTATTTTGGTCACTTAAAACACACAACTTAATGCTACTGTATGCTTAATTTTTGTCACTGCTTTTCTCTTCACTAATCAGTGCTTTTATCGCCGGATTATAAAAAAAATACTCGATGTGGTTTGTTTCTTCCTCCCTTTCAGAATACTGCGGAAATGAGATAGGCAAGTATCATTGATACTTATGATGGACGACCAGGCTGTTTCTTTTCCACAAACTGTGAAACTCTGTCCTAGATGCCCAAGATCTCTTTTATCTCACTTGTAGAGATAACCTCCTCTACCTCTGGCTCTTCCTCAAAACCAGTTTCTTGCAGAACTCCCCAAATGCTGCTGCGAATATAATCCTTGTAATTCCTCTGTCGTCAGTTCCTGAGAGTGCTTGTATCTCAAATGTCGCTCTTAAGTCCAAACAAAATTTCACTCACTCGACAGGTCATATTTCAAATAACTCATAAGTTAGGGCACTCACATCTCACGGTACCACTGTACGTAAAATTTAATAGAAAAACACTGCGTATTATAGTGAACATAAATTAATTAGATACAAATGAGAAGCTTTTGAACTAGCAATGGTATTTGTATTATCAGTCGCCGAGGTCTGGAACTATTTGGATCTAATATTGAAATGACTTTCTTGACATTCTTCTTAATAATCTCCCCATCAGAATTAGGTCATTTAGCGTGACCAATATTCCAAACAATGGCAATGGCATAAATGGGCTCAGTTGAAGTGACACCTTCTTTGCTGAAAGCTGCTGACACATTCTAGACTGTGCTACTTCCGTATGTATTTCATAATCCGGACAAAAGGGAAGAAACTTCATTAAACATTTGATTCCATTAGAAAAAGGCTTTTCTTTTCAAAAGATATTCGTTTATCTTAAAAAATGAAATGATTAATGCAACCAGAAATTAAAGAAGTTGAATAATAATTTAACTCGCATAGCAAAATAATGATGATTAAAGACCGTTATCAAGATTTTTGGCACCTTAGATGAATACATACTTGATAGAGAATTGTCAAACTAATTCAAACATGGATCAAAAGTAAAACAAGATTAAAAAAATTAGTAATTTTTATTGAAATCTCGTAGCAATACACAATAGCCAGAAGTCTTGATGAAAGCGAGATTGCATTGTTATGCTAACAGACGCATTTGGACCCATTCATATGGACATGGACTCCTACAAAGACGCAGTTAGTTGCATCAGGAGCAAACGAGTTGAATCAGATTGCAGTGGATACCACAATGCAAACTCTTCATGACTTTTTTTGTAATAATTTCTTCATCATAATTTCATTTGCTGCAACTTGTTGCCATGTTTGATATAAACTTTTAAAATATAAGTTACTAACTTTAGTATGACTGACAGTGATGGTCAATACTTCAAAATGCAAATTTTTTACTGGAACATAAACCAGAAGTGTTAACAGTTTACATCCCAAACAAATCAGAAAAAGTCACTCTCTTCAACTTTTAAAATTTAAATCCCACCTAAAATATATTGAAACCTTTGATTCGGACCAGATTATTCAAAATTCATTTATTTTTTACATATATTTCAAACTAAAAGTTTTAATTTTATAAATTGTTAGTAAGGAGCATGTGAAAACAGAAGAGCCACAATGTGAACATAGAAGAGCCACAATGTGAACATAGAAGAGCCGCAATGTGAACACAGAAGCGCTCCAATGTGAACACAGAAGAGCCGCACTGTGGGTTGCTAGCTATGTTTTGGCCCCAGTTGGAGGAGCCAATAAACATATATAAATTTTTTAAGTTTTAAAATAATTGATATTTTAAAAAATTAAAATATAACAGATTCTACGACTTATAGTTAAACTAAGCCATTTTTTGCCAATTTACCTCTTCACAATTACTTTGGTACTCTGCATGAACTTCATTGGTCAGGTTGTTACGCAGTTTTGTAATTTTGTCTATTAGTTCACTGAAATAGTAGATTTAAAAATTCATCCAATTATTTTTCCTTTTAAAAATAAAAAAATGTTAAACTACTTTAAAGTTAAGGTGAAATAATACTTAAGACGTTAAAAGCATCTTTTAAGCCGTATATTGTAAATTTTATTATAATGTAAATACAAAGCTCACAATGTTCCTTTATAGAATTGTGATGTCTTTTTGTAATTAAAAAGAATGTACATTTTATAAAAGTATATATTTTTTTCACTTGAATCTAAGTTTAATTATGTTGAAATGAGAGATTTTAATTTAAATAATGTAATAAATACCCCATAAAGACAAGACACTGAAACAGAGCTACTTTGAAAAATATTTAATTTTTTAAAAATAAAATATATCCTCTTTGCTAAATAATTAATTCACCTAATATCAGTCAAAATTCTTCTAGCTTCAAGTAAAGTTTCCCTCTTCATTCTTCCGAATGGCATGAAGTCTTCATTAAGACCAACCTTCTGTATTGATGCTAACAACATGTTTACACTGCTCTGTAGAAAAAACAATGTTTTGGTAAATTAAATTTTATGACTATGTTTAATTTAAAATTCAGAGCTTAATCAATATTTTACTACCCCAAAAGTAATTTAATCAATTTATTTGGAGCAACAGTAGTAAAAAAAAAATTGTGAAATATAATGGAAATCAAATAATTCTAACAAACTAACATATGCCTTACCAGCTCTGTCAAAAGATCAAAGACAGGTTCAGGCAATTTGGTAGGAAGGTTTGAGTCAAAGTTGAATTCCACCTTATGCTGCTTGTATTGTTTCTCGGGTTTTGGCATCAATCTATACTTCTTAGGTTGGTTCTGGAATCTTAGAATAGAAGAAAACCTTAATTTTATGGCAGATGTATACCTATGTTGTGCTCTTAAACCGGAGACAGAGAAATTAAAACTGATGTTGCCATTGTCATGTCATAGTCAACAATTGTTAACATCAGTGACAACACAATTTTAAGTTATTTATCTGTTTCACTATGCCATTACAAAACAATTGAAACGTTAATTTTATTTTATATTTTCAGAACCTAGAGCAAAATAAACTTCAAATCAGTTGACTATATATATTTAGGGTTCTGTATCTTAACTTACAGTTCAAAGCTCCCAGACCACCTTAATTTTTATCTAGGTTCTTTCTTTAACTGAATTACGGGATATTGATAGTAAATGTCCCCCAAAACAAAGAAATTTATAAAATATAGCTTTTCGCCTGAGGAAGATGACATCAAAAACAATTTTAATTAAAATTAGGAAAGCGTTAACAGGAAGAAAAAAACTATTAAAAATATTTTGCCCAACATAAAACACTTAATATTACTTGAGTGAATTTGACAAAATTTCATCCAAAATTTTTCAAAAGTACTCTTCAAACTAGTCTTACTGCAGAAATGTATTTTTACCCCTGCCCTATAATTTTTTGGGGGTTGCTTGCGAGCGGGTGACACACTTATACTATTCGCTTCCAAAAGAGGGGGGGGGCTTATTTGGTAATTTTAAAATATATTAAAAATATATTTTCAGTGAGTTGATGTGTATCAGGTGAAGACTATGATTTTCAAGCACCAGTGAAATCAAAGTACTTTGATGTAAGAAGCAGCGGATGAAGGAGACTATAGTTGCTCAAGTGATAGGCTTTCTTGGGTGAAACAAGAAAAATGATGACAGTAAATATACTGTTTGTTCTTTTTTTCTATTAAAGAAAAAAGGTTGATTGATGAAAATTTGAACTATCTCTTCACTTCAATCACAAAAATAGCATTATTTAAATTTTATATCTCAATATCTGTCTAAGGCTGCAGGAATCCTATAATAGTGAAGCTGCACTAGGCCTAAGTTCTTTAAAAACTTAAGCCACTGCTTCTTACAACAAATAGTAATGTAGTTGGAAAAGGATATTTAACTCACTTATTGAGATTATTCCAGTCATTGCCAGTTTTAGATCTGAATATTTTGCAAAACTCTTTAGCTGCCTCAGGAAGAGACTGGAAGGGGGTGTGCTGAAACTGGCCTCTGTCTCCAATGCGGCCCCAGCGAGTGAAGAGAATGAATAGATTCTTAGCAGTATGGCGTATCACCTAGAAGAGTAATTAAAAGAGTAAAACTCAACTACCCTGTATTATTAGAGTTGCTATTTCATCAGTGTAGGTATTAGAAACACAGCTGTGAACCTTGTCACAAAATATACAATATTGAGAAACAGGTGACGAAGCTTTGGAATAAATACATTTGATCAATAAATTTTTATTCTGTGCAATACAGATTTGAGACTCATCCATAAAACATTTAACAAAATAGATAATTAAAAGATGTATCCTTTGTGAAATGGAAGATCCAGAACTAGATAACAAATTTATGTGATGGTAGTCTTTATTGAAAACTGTCCCACAGAAACATACCTGCATCTTGTAAAAATTATACATGCCCCAAGCGCCCACTGTGACGTCCACCTTACTGAGCGTCACATCATAAGGAATGTTGGTACTAGGATTGATGGCCACTTCCCTGCAAGACAGTGACCTTTTTTTTTTGGATTGGAAGAAGTTTTGTGTATAGAGAAGAAAAAAAATCGGGACCATCCCAGCACCATTTTAAGATTTCATTAAAAAAACACAATAACTTAAAATGCAATACCTTCAGACATGTTAATAAATGACTTCTCAAAGGAAATAATTCCAAAAGTTAACTTTTCAAATTCTTATCACTTTGTTTTTTTCTCACAGTTGTTGCTACTTTTAGAACTTTTTCAAATAAATAATACTAACAAATAATATCCCCATAACTTATTTTACAAATAACATATTTCTATAATACATTACATTAATGTTTAAAAAGTATGCCATACCCTGAATGTTTAATTTCACAGTTAGTATCTACTTTGGGGAAATTTTCAGCATCTTCAGAAACACCTGATGACTTGTCCAATTTTTTCAACATCTCCTCTGCATCGGCTTTCACATCAGGTTTTGTTATGCCTGTTACAATTTCTGGCACAATAAAAGGCTGAGGATTCTGTAATAAAATCCATCAGATATGAGAAATAAACATTTTACTTGCACTAAAGAACATCAATATCATTAATGCAGTAGACACAAATTAGACAAAGAATCAGATAATTCACATTTCTGTCATTTAATTATTTTTTAATTGTGTTGAAAAATGCTGCCCAGGTACCCGTCAAATTTTAAACGGGTCACCCATTCCAAATTAAGCTTGTTAACGGTTAACCGGTTATTCGGTTAACTAACCGGTTATTCGGTTAACCGGTCCTCAGACCAGGACCGGTCATCTTTATTGAGGACCGTAGGACCCTGTAACCCAAAAGAAAACAACAACAACAAACAAACAAACAAAAAAAAAACTAGCGATAACGCAGTGAAAAAAACTAGTGAAAAAAAACAACACAAGCGGTAACGCGCCTCTCCCTCTCGCTTTGTCGCGGTTAGTTAAAGCGATACCAAGATCCAGCCGATTAATCGCCCGATATCTTTGCTACGTCTTTCAAATACCTCTCGTAATATAGGTACATGTACTTCACTAAGCAGCCGGTCATCTTTATTCATGACCGTAGGACCGCCTAACCCAAAAGAAAACAACAACAACAAACCTAGCGATAACGTAGTGAAATAAAACAACACAAGCGGTAACGCGCCTCTCCCTCTCGCTTTGTCGCGGTGACTGTACGATAGCTAACACATTGCGCGTTCGATGTCAACAACGTTCAAGACCGAGGCTGTTTCTATTTATATTAATTATAGTCTGTTTCTTATAAAGACAAAGAAAGCTATAAGAGCATATGACCCCGTGACCTATCCGCATTTTCTGATCACCGGTTTATAGTCTGTTTCAGTTCAGGCATTCAAAAACTTATCGGCGCACGCCGCTTAGTGAAGTACATGTACCTATAAGACGTAGCAAAGATACCGGGCGATTAATCTGCCCACAAATTCGAGTTCGGTCTTTTAGTGACAGTTTTCCTGCTTGTCAAAGGCATTTGATTACCACATTAATAGTAGTAATAGTACGCCGAGTGTAGCTCAAACCCTATTTGAACAGAAAAAAACGGGGAGGGGGAACATGTGCGTCGCAAAATTCAATTATTCTGGCGAGTTGACGATTAAAAAATAATGTTTTTTTAAATAAATTCCATTCTATCATAGTTTACTCCGTAGCTTTATAATTTTATTATATTATTAATTTTAATATGCGTTGATCGGCATCACACACAAGAGAGGTAAACATGACGTCACAACGGACGGGGCGAGGCGTTGGTTTTTTGAAACTTATGAAAAACCTTGCTAACTTAAAGAACTATTGAACCTGTCCTCTTATTTAGACCGGTGAACTACGAGTACCCAAATAAAATATAAAAAAGACAATTAACCATCACTGTTTAGTTAATTTTTTGGATTAAAAAAAAATGCTTTGAATTGAGGGGCATGCGGAAAGAGCTGAACGCAAGCGGGGGGAAGCGGGCTTTGATGCCATCAGACGATGCCAGGCGACAACATTCTCTTGTTAGTTCTCAAATGGGTCTCAAAACATTAGGGATATAAGGACGAGCAGTTAAGCGGTCTTTTTTTGAATGGTTAGTCGGTCCTAAAAAACGAGCGGTCTTAACAACCTTATTCCAAATGCCACATAATATTTGTCGTCATGACCGATATACAACGCAACCTAGCCACCATTCATGTCCCTCATTTCATATAGTAGCCAGCTGCATGCATCCAGTAACATACTACAGTATACTCTTACCTATTTGCTGTTCCCTCTTCGCGACTCTTGATATTTGAGGGTTACGCTCTTATCCCTATTGCATCGTACTGTACTGTAATGTACTATAATTATCTGAACGGTGCATTCTGTATTTATATGTCTAAGTTTCCCTTTAAATGTGTTCCATTTTCTGTCAATTCTAATACATATGTTGTAGAAAATGGCTTTACGGTATAGTAATACAATATGGGTTACTATGCATTGTAACTGTCCTGTACTAATGTTTATTTTTGATTTAAATATTGTTGCAGTACAAGATTAAAATATGTTTAATTATCATTACTACATTGTGAGATACATAACTGGATGCAATATTACTTAATTATTATTTATTTATTAATGAGTAAGAGTATCTTTAGAAAATGTTTGGGAAGCATCTAATACTGTAAATAATATCACACATAGGTGTTTTAAAACCGCATCCTGTTTAACCGGGAAGGGGGGGACAACCCACCTTTGTGAATATATGAGGGAAAAGTGTATAGAGAACTTTAATGCATCAAAAAGTTCACCATACTTGGTAGAGCTGCAGGTGGTTCATCAACTTTATGCATAGCGGCCTGAGGGCGTTTGATCGCGCTGGTCTTCAGTTTATAAAATTTCATCTCTAAGATTTTATTTTGCCTTGTCTCTGTCAACTCGCTTGGCACAATTCCACAGAACCGACTTCTTACCCATCTTACACAGTAACTAAATAAAGACTTCGCACTAACGAACACAAGCGAATGGAAAAGGCGCGGGCTATAGGAGTGAGTGGGTATAGATAAAAAAAACATTGGCTTGTATCAATCGGTAAATCATGTGTCTGTGTATATCAAAGCAAATTTTGTGTCTTTTTTCATTTATTTGTAATCCATACTTATTCTTGGTTGTGTTTTCCTTTTTGATTCTTTCAAAGAACCAAAACATTTTGTGATTTTGGTTTATGTTCAGAGAAAAAAAGATTTATTAAAATATATAGTTGTTTGTTGGGTCTATATTTTATTTCCCGTTGACAGATATTTCTTTTAAGGGTTTTTGTGTTCAACTAATAACCCGCACATATTTCAAACAAAAAGTTTTCTTTTGATAAATTGTTTGTGAACCCCAATGTGAACACATAAGAGCCGCACTTTGGCCACCCTAAGTATAGACATTACAGCCAAATTTTCATGGGTACCCATGCGGAATTTTACTACCGGGGTCTTCACACGGCAACAGGTGCTAATTATTAATATCAACAAAAATATAATTTTAGAAATCAACTGAATGACTCAAATATATATTCTCACCCTCACAAATGGTTGATTTTCTCTGTTGTATGGCTCTAATGCCAGTAGTTTGTTAAGTACTTTGACTATTTTCTCTGCATCTGTTTTTTGAGCAAGATCCATAGGTGTTTGTCCAGCTTTATTTTTGGCTTCCAAAGGAGCCCCGGCCTTGCCAAGCAGATAAACGATTTCAGCATTATCAAACGTAGCATGTTCCAGAGAACAAACTGCGTGGTGTACTGCAGTCCAACCATTTTTGTCACTGAGAGCTAAGTCCACTTGACTTGTTTTAACAATGGTAGTAAACTCTTCTGAAAATAAAATTTCAATATTACTGTTGAAATAATATAATTTGTAATGTAATGCAAAAAGTTTGATATTCCGCACACTGTTGTGTCAAACTGAATGTAGCTGGATGACATATTCTATTTTTTAAAGCTTATTTGGCAACAAATTTATTGGAAATATTTTACATGACCCTTAAAATTCATTAGTACAAATGAATTTCAAATGTTCAAAGTTTAGTTAATGTTAAAATGAAGGAGCTCATACAAAAGTTATGTAAAAGACTAAAAACAATTTTAACATTAAAACACAGCATAATTCTTACTGTCTTTATTTAATTGTGAGACATGGCGTGAAAGAGAGAGCTTTGTGGCACCAGTTGGGACTCCAGATTTTTTTTGTACAGCCAATGTCAACCCAGATGAAACATTGTCAATCTTTCGTTCATCTTCTACAATATCTGTGTCATGGTCGCTGTCTTCTTTATCATCATCCTTTTCATCTTCATCATCCTCTTCTTCAAAGGTTTCATCAAGAGGTTCTTCAACTATATAAAGTTTTAAAAAGAGGAAATAAAATATTCTAAAGAAATTTTAAAGCAATTTTTTTTATTCAAGTATTTCATTATGAGCTTATCTTAAGGGGAGGTGCTGGTCAAAATTCTAAAATTTGTATATAACGTTCTGAGTGATTTTAAATAAAATATTCTTATAGGGTATAACAATAGATATAAATTACACTAATTTTTTTTTCAAAAAACTTTTTGGTTTCCATGGAAACTGAAATAAACATCCGCCATTTTGTTTTTTATGGTAAATTTCAAAACGCTAAGGCTTTTTTAAATTAATAGTTATTGCTTTCAAATTTAAAATATAGATAATTTATCATGTTATAAAACTTTGAATAACGGGACTTTTCTATAGATGCTCTAGTTTAGAAAATAAAAATTCACAAAAATGGTCTCCATTTTTTAGGTCAAAATTATGGGTTATGGGATATATTTTTATCTGTATTTTCCTTTTTAAGGCAGTTATCAAAAAGTTAGGTTATTCAAATCTTTATTTGTGTCTAAAGATCACATAGAAAAAATATGGAGTAATTTGCTCAATTAATTAAAAAGTTATAAGGGTTTAAGTGATCAAAAACATCGAAAGCGAGAAAACTGAAAAAACGACAAAATTTCTAGAAATTATTAAATTAAAATTTTATTTTGTATAATTACTGTACATAAAATGATTGAGTAGCTTAAGCTTGATCTTACACATTACTTTCTAGCTCCTCTAATATTTTTCTTAGTGTCCCTTCAAAGTATTTTACTTTTACTCTCCGCCTGTAATTTTCGCTGCTTCGTGCAGTTATTTCATTTTTAGTTCAAAATTACTTTATAGTCTCAATCCCAAAGCTAAATTTTCATTGCAGACATAAATGTAGATCTTAAGTTATTTTTTAACACTTCGAATACTAAGATTTATACACTTTGACTTCAATAAAATTGAATTGAATTCACAATAAATACTTTCAAATTGAAAGTGCTTGGTCTTGGGCCTGTGTTGTTCTTTTTTTGTCAGGGTTATCTTTTATGTACTATCTACAGATGTATCCTAGCAAGAGCACGGGTTAAAGTTAAATAGCAATCTAGGTCTAGTTATATTTATTGATTATTAATTCTGTCTTCTGTCCAATGCATATCTTGTCTTAGTCTTATTATCTCTAGTAAATACTAATACTAATACTATTACTATTATTGCTATCACTAGTTCTAGTGACAAAAATACGCTAGCTCATAGAATATTTTAAAAATTATTTGGGTAAAATTAAGCACAGTAGACAGTAGCTATTAATTTTACTTTTATTAGATGAACGTAATATGTTCTTATTATTAGTATTATTACTATTACTATCTATATTGGAATGGACGCTAGGAGTACTAAGACGCACTATTATTATAAGTTTTAGTTAGTTTGAGTTTGAGACCGAGTCCGAGTGATGAGAATACAAGACCCACCTTCATATATACGTATTTCACGCTAAAGTGATCGATTAGAAAGTAGTTTTAGTGTAAATATAATAGCATTGTGCTATAGCACAAAACTCTGAATTTTATTATATGAAAATAGTTTATCCGAACATTTTTTCTTGTTTACGTAGAAACGGAAGTAGTCTAAAGTAATTTCCTAAGCAATAACCAATCAAAATCCTTGGTTTATTGAAAGGTCAAGGGTTATGCATACGAAATGCGGAAACCCGATAAGTAGGTCAAGAAAGTGTCATTTTTTGAACGCGAATCAACAAATGCAAGATTGTGTAAATTTTGATTGGTCGGAAATTTATATTCATCTAAATCTAGAGAAATCCAGCTTTCCACCGATACCACCTTCGATGGGGTGGGATGATTTCAAGTACTTGAATGGAGACCGTAAAAATACTGTATTTAGTATCAAAATACGACTTTACACCCCCTTATAGGGTTAATAAAATAATATTTTAAAATATGTTCTATTATAATATCACAAAATTTTTAATATGATTTATATTAAAAAATGGCTTTAGAAACCAAATAAATCAAAAACTAGAAATCCTTAAAAATGTAATTTTTTGCCAAATTTTGACCCGCACCTCCCCTTAATTGTAATTATTTTTATCAAAAGGATAAAATCCACTTTAGCCAATAATAAAATACACACACCATCTTCATTCAAATCTACAGAGTCTTCATTCTCTTCTGTGTGCTTGGACAATGAAACTGCATCATCTTCTTCTACTTCAGCTGCTGCTTCATCATCCAACAAGTCATCTGGATTTTTTTCCTTAGGTACGTCAAAGTTAATTGTGATAACCTGAGAGTAATAAGAAAGATTAGTTTTTGCATAAAAAGTATGTTAGATGCAATACATTCAATTGTAAATTGTATTCCCCCAAAAGTTAAATTTATTTAGTTTTGTAATGAAAAGCTAGCTTGAGAAAGTTCTTTTACAATTCATATACTTTGTTATTCTCATTATACATGCTGTTAACTGAATAAGTACTTACTTGTCTTGATTGTTCCTTAGAAAGAACAGGTTTCAGATCTGTTGCTTCATCAACAGCTTCATCAGCCTCTGGATCATATGTGTAGTTTAGGAGAAGTTTCACTATCTTCACATCATTCTGATAAAAAAATTAAGGCATAGTTAATTAATATGGTTTTTAAATTTTGAAATCTACCAATTTACCATAATCTCATAATCAATAATGCTAAATATATGACAGGAGACCATATTTTTACAAATCTATTTTCTAACAAAACCAATATTAAATAAGAACCTACCATTCTAACAGCATGCATCATTGGTGTTAGTCCATTACTGTCTGAAAAGTTAGGGTTAGCTCCTTTCAGCAGCATGTACTTAGCTAGCCCAAAGTCATAGTTTCGTATAGCAAAGATTAGTGGACTGGTGGAGTCCTTACAGCGGGTATCAAAGTAATCTGGTTGCTCACAAGAAATGTTTGCTCCTAGGAGCAAAGGGTCAGGAAGTGGGTGATCATAAAGTGTATTCAGGTTAACTTTTCCAAGATCTATTAGCACATCAAGCCATTCTCTGTAAATTAAATGATGAACAAGTTATGTTGCTTTTTTACAAATTAGTTTAGATGCATCAAATAAATATAAATCAAAACAAAATATATATAGAACTTTTAAATCATATTCCCAATTAAAAAGTTAAAAAGCTTCACAATGGCAAAATGAAAAAAAATGTGTGCGGGGGAAGCTTTAAAAAAATCAAGCAGCACAAGAAATCTTACTTGACTTCATCAACTTTGAATTTGTCTGATACCCAGTTATAATCCCACATAAAAGCTGCCATTATATCTCGTCCTCTGCTATCTTTAACTCTGGAGTCAAATTTGAGGTCATTTGCTGAAAAGAAAAACAATTTACTTTGGCTTTAAAATGAGTAAGCACTGAAAGTTATGCAAAATATATAAACAGTTATGTAAGTTAAAATTGTTTACTTGAAAAACTTGCTTACTTTACATGTACAATTGCTATTTCCACATGGTTAATAAAACATTAAAAAATTAATCACTTTTTCATTATTTATGACTTACTAATCAGAAATTTAGCCAGAGCAACAGACTGATGCTTTAATGCTGCATACATTAAAGGTGTAAATCCACGTTTGTCTTTTTCTGCTAGTTGAATCCTTTTTTCCAATAAAGCACCGGCTACCTGATTTTTTTTAAAAAAATGAATTATTGTATTTTACTAAAGTTAAGTGTATTCACTTGATTTACCATAAACTAATTTCTTATTGAAAGATATATTTTGAAATTGGAGAATTTCTTATTAACTCTTAAAGTCGCAAAGCGTTGTAATGCGTCCCTGCTCGCTATCCCCAAAGTGTCCTAACGCGTCCCTAGATACCACTCTCGTTAGAAATGAGATCTCGGAAAGTAAAAACCATTCAATGCTTGAAAAATGATGTATTCGACTTCCGGTAATGGTGGCTGTTGCTCGCGCTAGTGTTATCGCTCGATTCACAATGTTTTTTGGAAATTTTTACCTGTTTTTTTTTTTCTTTTTGAAGAAGAGATTTTCCTATACTTTATTATAAAAATTATAGTACTAAACTAAGGGTAAAAATAGTATTTAACTCAAAACAGCATTTTGGATGCGTAAAATAACCATTCTTAGCCTTAAAAATGTAGTCAGTATGACAGATTTTACGCAATTTTTTAATTTCATAATTAGTTGATCGTAATACAGGAAATCCTTATGGGAATGAGGCGGAAGATTATTGAAAACCATGTGACTTTAAGAGTTAAAAAATCATTGAAATGTAAATACTTTGTATAAAAGTTTAATTAATAAGCATTTTCATTTAACACATAGAGCATAGAAAATCAAATAATTTGGCTAACTTGTTGGTAGGCACATTTTTAACCACATAAAAAACCTAGGTTTAGATATTGTCTAGACATCAAACTTTTCTTTATTTTAATTAAATAATTCCTAATTTGAAACATTATAATAGTTACCTTGATTTGTAAATCAGGGTCATGTCGACTTGTTTTGTAAGCCAAGACATGGAACAGATTTTGCCCTTCTTTATTCTTGGCATGCAACCTATTCACATCAGGAATTCTTCGCAAGAGGCGCAGTGCTAGATAGAACTTGCTCAGGTTAAGTGCTGACTGAAATACAAACATTCAAAAACATTGAATGCATTGGCTTTATCTCTATTACAAAATGAAAAAATGAAAAGAAAACCTTTTTTTTTTCAATTACCTCCACAGCTTCCATAGGCATACCAAGAGCATCAAGGAGCATGTGTGCAACACCCGTAAGATCATTCTTGACTGCACCCTGGAGATGATATAGTTTTTTCTCACTTAAAACTCAATTATGTTTAATATTAATAAATGCTACGATGAAAATAATACATTTATTTTTCTCACATAAAATTCATTAATATGTATGCCTTTAGTAAATGCTGTTATTGATAACAGCATCTGAAACATATATAAACACCCTGCAATCCAAATAATGAGAATCATCCATTTTGGAACAATGCATTTTGTTCAATAATCTTAGAAACAAAGAAAAAGAACTTGGACTACGTTTTAAAAAATTCAGCATTGAGCAAATTTTGATAACAAAGATTTTTCAAATTAAAATTATTACTATAAAAAGTATTTCTTTTTTTTTGCTTGAGTAATGTGTTCTGAGAGTATACACAATATATTTTGATGTTAACAAACTGCAGATTGTGTTTTTTATAAACAAGCTTAACTTTTTAACTTTATGGTACTTTTTTAAACAGATTCTTTATCCATTCTCAGTGCATTTCAAATTTTCCTGCTCTCTCATTGAATTTTAATAAATTTATACTCCCTTGATAAATATTGTTTAAAAGAGGGGGAAAAAAGTGTGGAGTTGTTAAGTCAAGATACTACTTAAGTTTAAGACTTTTCCTTTGTAACATATATATTTTTCACTTAAATCTGTTCCTTAAATTATAGTTCTTATTTCTGTAAATTGGATAGTTGAAGTAACGTTAAATTTAAGTCATTTCTTTCACAAAAATTATCTTAAACTACAACATAAAAATTCAACCACTTCAATAAATGTATAATATGTAAATAATTGTATGATTTTTTTCCATGGGAATGGATTAATTATTTTCCTTCTATTACTTACACATCCAATTTGGTCCATTCAAGGGTGTAGAAAAGTATTAAGGTTGTTTACAGAGGTTCCAATGTATATTTTTAAACTTCACTAAACCAAGATTTTTGGGGGGTTTTTTTACTAATTAAATATTATCTCTGACTTCTTTTTAAATAAAATAAAGTTGTATTTTTTGTAATTAGTTTTGGGGCACACAAAATATTGTAGTTTTATTTGACAATTTTTTTTTTGAGGATAAGTATTCTCTTTTAAATTTTAAAACTTTTTAACAAACAGTTCATGTTTTTTCCTTTTTAAAAAAAATGTGTTTTCCTTATCTGATTGGTTTTATATAAAAAATTAAGTAATGAAAATGTTACTATTTTTAAATGACCTATCAAAGCTAAGCAAGTAATATTTGTAACAAATGTGACCATTGTTCTTTTGAGTAAGAAAATAAAATTGAAACTTTTGTTTAAAGTTGTTGTTTTTTTAAACTCAGACCAAATAAAATTAAATACCTTTAACTCTTAATGTGTTAAAGCGTGATATTGCGCGCATCACCGTTATTACCAAAGCGCCGAAAAGTGAGTCTCGCTAGAACTCTCTTTAGAAAAGAAATTACGGAAAATAAAAACTCTTCAGTGCGTGAAAGAAGATGTATTCAATTTCCGGCAATGGCGGACATTTCACTCGCTAGTGCTATTGCTCGATTCCCAAAGTTTATTGGTAGTTTTTACGGGTTGTTTTTGAAGATGTGATATTGCTGAACTTTATTACTAAAATAATAGTATTAAACTACAGGTAAAAATAGTTTTAAACACAATACAGTCTTTTGGATACATAAAATAACCATTCTTATCCTAAAAGATGAAATCAGTATGACAATAATAAAAGAAATGTTTTTTACGCAATTTTTTAAATTTCATAACCAGTTGATCCCAATACTGTAAATGCTTACTGGACTGAGGTGAAAGTTTTCTGAAAACCTTATGGCACATTAAGAGTTTATATCATAAGTTACAATATATAACTAAGTACCATTGAATTATACCTCAAATATTGTCATACTCTCTCCGGGTAATTCTTTAGGCTGTCTACTTTGCCATTGTTTTTTTGGACGCCAAGTTAGAGTCGGACGCTTTTTCTTTTTACTTTCCTCTTCAGATTCTTTAATTACTTCTTCTTTTCTGGGTAGGCTTATAACAATTGGGAAGGTCAAGCTTGCATTGCGCTGCATCAACATGATGGCACAACTGGAGTGTCAGGAGATATGTTGAATGTCAGAATAGTTGTTAAAAATTTAATTTTGAATGTAAAATAATAAATTAAATCAGCATTATTATACATAAATCAAATTGTTGTCTTTCTAATTAAGTTACAGCTGCTCAAATAATCTGGAAGTTGGAAAAAAAGAAACAAATTATAAGCACTTACCTATCAAATCCTCCATGAATGGCCATATTTAAGGGTGTATTACCTCTGTATTCTTTTGCTTCAATATTTGCTCCTCTCTAGTATTATTAAAATTTAGAGAATAAGTGATTTTCAAATTAGTAGCAACAACAACAAAAAATTAAACAACCACAATTTAATATTACATGATAGTCAATGAAGTGAAAATACAACAAAAAACATCTTTACCTGCAGCAGATGCATGCAACAAATGGTGGCGCCAGAGCTTGCAGCATATAAAAGAGGAGTGAACTTTTTCTCATCAGGTTCGTCCACTCTCTGGTCTCTCATTACACTGGTCAGGAGACTGCACAACTCAATAGGATCAACACTGGAGATTCAAGAAATAATAAAATTACCAGAAGGGATCTACAGAGCATTTAGGGATTACAAAAGATATAATTTAGAATATTTTTTAATTTAAAGAATTGACATAAAAAAGGTTACTTAATGAAAATATATATTTCCAAATGGTTATTAAATGATACCATTATTAAATAGTTACAGTAAATACTCAGAATGAGATTTTCAAAGATTCTTGAAAGTTAGAAGGAATAACTTACTTTTAATTTCAAATGGTTTATTTTTTTAAAATAATTAATAGGTAAAAAGAAAATAGCAGAAGAGTTAATACCCAGATTTCTTCAATGCTAGATGTAAAGGCATCATCTGCTGTTTATTCTTGGCAAATACATTTGCACCACGATCTAAAAGGAATTCCTCTAGACTAGTTGAAGTATCTGAATGGCCTTTATTAAAACGAACAGCAAGATGAAGTGGTGTGTCACCTTCACTGTCAGTGCTATTGATGTTGGCTCCAGCTTGTAGTAAGTTCTGAATCATAGCAATAGTCTCATCCTCTCGAGCTGATTAAAAAATACATTAAAATATTACAGAACAGGAAGCACAGCCCGATTAGCTTTAGTTATATGACTAGGATAATGAGCATAACTTTGACCCAAAAGTACATGTGAAACTTCAAAATTTTAAAATTTTAATACTTTAGCTATTTAGGTTTTCAAATCTTGATGACATTCTCAAAGTCCATTATTATTTCTTTCTTCTATGGGTCAACATTTATATAAATGAATCTGCTTTTGATTTTACCTCTATTGGTGACCATGATATGAATAGGTGTGCGTAGATTATCAGAACGGCTATTCTGTACATTTGCCTTGTATTGTATCAAGAGCCGCATTATCTCCATTGCTCCTCTCCTATAAAGAGTTACAATGATTAAGCATCAATGAGCAACAAATGAAAAGCAAAGGAAACTACATAAATTTGAGCTGAAAGGTTGTTTTTCTTTTAAAAAGATACTTACGTGGAAAAAATGATTTTTAAACTGCATATATATAACTTACTCAGCAGCCAGCACAAGAGGTGTAACTTGAAAGTGGGGTCCTTTGATCAACACATTAGGATCAGCTCCCCCCTCGAGCTGAACAAAATAGAAAGAATAAGAATAGTGAAGAAAAAAGTTTTACTATAAATAATGATGGATAAATTACACAGGCTGAACTAGACATTTAATAGCTACTATAAATTTTAAAACAACAAAAATTGAACAAATGACACACACAAAAAATATTAACTTTGAACTTTTAAATAAATGACTGATATTATTACAATGAAGCATTTATTTATGTGAATAATAATATTTAAATTGGATAGCATACATTATTTGAATAAAAAATTAACTAAGCTATAAAAAAAACAAAAATTTAATACCAATGATTTTACTATTGCCTCTCTAGAACTCTCAACTGCTAAAACAAGAGGTGTTTTGTCCTGTAGATCTCTTTGGTTTGTATTGGGAGAATATTTAAGCAAAAGTTTCATGCCCTGTCCAATTTCAGCCTCCCCTTTCTCACACTGTGCATTCACCATAAAGTGTAGTGATGAACACAAACCTGGGGAGAAAAATTAATTGTTGTTTTTTTTTAAGTAAAAGAAAACTTAAGTCAACATTAACTATCAACCATCTCATATAACAAGATTTTTCAAAAATGAAATTAAATCTAATGCTTAATCATGTTTAACATTTTTATTCAAATGAAATAGATCTAGAGCATTCAAAGAGACTCAATACAATTTCTACTAAACAGTAATAATTCATCAACTTACCCTCAGGAGCATAATGCAATTCAGGGTCATCTGGAATATTCTTTGGTCCGACAACTGCATTAACATCAGAGCCTGTCCACTCAATTAATCCCTGAATAAAAGCTCTGGCATGTCTGACTTTTTCTGCATCCTCTCTCTTTAAAGCCTTAAAGAAATTATTTCTAGTTAATACTTAAACATTTTTTAAATTTAAATATTTTCTTTGCAACGAGTATAATTTTTTTTTTAACTTATCAAAATCTATATTTTAAAAATACTTCTTTTACTTTATAATTAAGCTCCTACCTGGAAATTTTTGTAAACATAGCAGGCTCTAAGCAGTGGCGTGAAACCAACAAAGTCTTTGTCCTGAGCCATTTTCTTTAAGACTTCTTGTTGTGTTGCACCTGGTTTATCTGCATTCACATCTTTTTTTATGCTTTCTGCATTGGTATCACCAGTATTTTCTTCTGACGCCTTGTTGTCTTCCCCATTAACATTAACTATGGAAACTTTAACATCTCCTGAAATAAGTTTAATAAATTAAATTTTAACTAAAAAATATCTCCTATAAAAGAGAAAATTAAGTCTATATGTTAGAATCAACATTTCTAAAGTTAATTTGTTGAAATAAGATTATAATAATATAAACTTATAAGCTTATTTTAAGTGCTAAAACTTTTGTAATTTTTTATACATAATATTTACACATATAATTTTAGTTTATATTTCCATCTAATCTTTTTAAAAAATCATATTTAAAGCACATTTCATTTTGCTGTAACTGACTGATGCCGTTTCAGGCAATTTTACAAGACATTTACATTCCAAATAATACCATGGAAAAATAAAATTTCTATTTGAATTTTCTAATTAAAATATTGAGAGCCAGAATCAAGGGATGTTAGTTGCTTATTGCATCCCACAGAAGTAGTGAACTTTAAAAAATTGATTTTCAATTAATGTATGTCAAACTTGTTAAAAGTTTATTTTGGCTCTCTAAGTAGCATATATATTACAGACCTGCCAACTTTCCCCCCAAAAAAATCTGTAGATGGTGCGCGCGCAAGTCGGGATCGCGAGTCATTAGCGCCGTGGTCTAAATCTATACACTTAATTATCAATAGTTAAATAATTAAAAGTTAAAGAAATAATCATTTACCTTCATTTTCATGTAATAGTCCACAGAATGAATATTAACACCATTACAAATGTACATATATACATATGCACAGAACAGAATAATCATTATTTACATATGTACACAACTTGCATGTGTTCAGTTTGACAACATTTCTCTTGTGGCCTTTTTACATTTGCCCAACAACTCTTTGGACATATGTAAGTTGCCATGGCAATTGGTAACTTTGGTGACCAACAAATTAAACAGTCTCCACTTTCATAGAGGCCCTTGACTCTGTATAGTTTTTCTTGACAATAGAAAAAATTATTTCTGCATCTGCATTGCTGTGGGGAATGCAGCACACTGCGAGCATGGCAGTAGCCAAATCCTTTAACTCCACTTGGTCTGTTATTGGATTTTTCAAGTTTTTCAGGAAGTGCCACTGTTCATCCACCCTGGTTGAGGTAACCACTTCCTTTGGTACTTCCTGAATTGTTCCTCATAGGAGTCCAGTGAACAGGTCATTAGGATTTTCTTTTTAAAAAATTGAAGGTCAGCAAAGGTACCACTATCTCCCCAATTCATATTTAACACTTTGGCGTCCTGGTAGAGTGGGTCAGATAGTGGAAATTTCTCTTTCATATACTTGAGAGCTACAACATAGAAAGACTTTAGGTGCTCTACAACCACTTTTCTTGACTTCTCATTCAGCTTTTCCAAAAGTGCATTGCTGCATTAGTTTGTAGTTTCACTGTCAATGCTGTTAGCTGCAGCTGCATGTTTCTTAGTAGTTATATGTTTTTGAATATCATTATAACCACCCCTTTCTATGCTTAAGTGGGTTTCGCAAATGTTTCCCCACAGGATGATGATCTAGGAAACGAATGCCTCTCAGTATATTCCTAAAACGTTGAGCATGACGTTTTTTGTTTTTTTTTGGTTGGAGTTTCAGCATTGTCAGATTCGACCTCATTTGTTACCACGGCAGATCTTTTCAAAAATTTATCCATGTTGTCACGTTAAGCTTCCTCTTTGAAATAGGCACCACACAATGAATTATTTTTAAGTCAAATAAAATATCAAGTGAAGAATGACACAATAAAAACACGGGTCCCATAAATAACGCAAGTGCGGGAGAAAAAAACGGAAGTCATCATATAAATCAGCCAATCGTCTTATTTTTTGGGGGTTTTTTCTTTTTATAATTTTTTCGCATTCAGATTTTTCATGGTGAATTTTTTTTTTCTTTTTTTTTCGGAAAATCGGGGGATTAAGGGTCTTATTGGGATTTCGTAAGCATGGGTAAAAAATCTGTATAATCCCGAAAAAATCGGGAGGGTTGGCAGGCCTGATATTATGGATGTTTTCCTTGAAATTTTACATTTATAATGTAAACACTATGATGTACATGATAATAAGCCAAAAATTTCTCACAGAGAGCTTAAGTCACCAAGGTAAAATGTAAACTAAGGATATTTCCCACTGGATTTTGTTAAGAAATTTTGTTGAGTACACTAGTTATACAATGGGACCCTCTAACCACATATCAACAGAGTTAAATGAATTAAATCAATTTTATTTAACTCCAATCAACTGTGCAAATTGCCAGCATATAAAAGTACTGGTCAATGTAAAGCACTGCCCATTGGATATTTCTTTATGCTTAAAAAGGATTTATTAAAAATATGACAATTTAACATTTTAATAAAAAGGACAAATGGTGCTTAGTGAATTCATAACTTATTAGTGAAATTGAAAGTGAAAAACTTAGGAAATGCTGTAGATAAAAGATAATGTAATTATTGACTGTTTCAAGCAGTTTCTCTAATTTAAAAATTGTAAATGGAAACTTCAATTTGTCTATATTAGCATATTCTCTGAAGTTCATGTGTCAAATCATTTTTAAAAAAACATTAAATTCCAATTTAAATATCCTTGCAAGTTGATTAATAATAAATACTTGCTTAATATACATTTTCTTGTGGATTCTGAGAAACTAAGGAAAAATACTTTGCTAAAGCTGAAGTGAGAGAAGAATATCCAGACAAAGATCGCTAATATGATTTCTCAAAGTAAGAATTGGAATACTGAATTTTTGTTGAGCACCTTGCATGACAAAATCTCAGTTAATTTTTTTTATTGCATCTCATCACTAAAAGAAAACTTTCTATCAAAAGAATTTATTGAATATAATGAAAAATAATATTCAACTTTTCAAAATGCATTAGACAAAGAAAACTGTAGGGACAATGTCAAGAGTTTATATACTGTTAAAAATTTTACCTCCAGTTTTCTTATCCCCAGAATCTATTTCCATGGGAGTTTCTCCTTTTTTTTCAGCGTCTGTTGTATTTACTTTCCCATTCTCTTTAGGTCCAGCTGTTTGGTTCTTTACTTGAGGGACTTCCAATGATTTCTTAAGACAAAAATGTTTTCCCCCCCATGAAGCAATATTTTTTAAATATTTTACATTGTATGATGGCACAAGCAAAACAATATTCATCTTTAAGACACTTTCTATACATCATTTAAAAATAATTGCTTATTATAAATTAATTCTTTACAAAAGATTACTTACGTGCTCTGCAAGGATCTTAAGCATAGGTGTTAGATCTGTTGTGCAGCATTGCTCTGCCATGAGATGAAGAACTGTTTTTTCATCATTATTTTTATCAGGAGATACTGTGCCTCCATTCTCAACAAGATATCTCACCAAATCAACATTTACCTAAGATAATGGATAATAAATCAACAAATTTAATTGAATTCTCTGAAAGTACGGGTTGTTATTTCAATATACATATTTAATGTATATATTTTTAATATGTTAATATTTCACAATTAGCGTTCAAATTCATTTCAAATCTATTTCAGAATAGATGTACCACTGAGTACACTTATACATAAACCAAATAACTTTGTATTAAAGGATAGATAAAATCTTTTTAAAAATTCAATTCCTAACTTAAATAGAAAAGAACATTTTTAGAAATTTTTTAAGTAGCCAACATTACACAAATGTAATACTTGAATAAATATGAACTAATGAAATGTTTTTACCTGTTCAATAGCCAACATGATAGGAGTTTTACCCTCATTGGTTCGAAGAGTAGGATCACATTTAGCTGCAATAAGCACTTCAGCTATTTTCACACTAATCTGCATGGCTTCAGGATCAACCTCTGGATCCTTAAGGTTTTAATAATTGTTAATTTGTATAACTATTCCTACACTTATTTAGTTCTATGATTAAATTAGATAGACTAAAGCCATTCTGAAATATCATTTAATTTTCTACAAATTTATTCTAGAATCATAAACTAAATTTTAAATATGTAATTAATTTCTTGTGGGGGATTAAATACTTACCCAATGTCTCCCTTTGATCTTAATATTATTGGCTGCCAGATGATGAAGCTGCAAGAAAAAAAAATGATTCGCAAATGCAATTAACAATATTACAAGTCATTGATGAACTCTTTATTTACAACAATTACAAACAAAAAAATGTGCAAACTAACTTACAGCATTATATCCGTTAACATCACGTATGGTAGGGTCAGCTTTATAATTTTTTATGAGATTAGTAATCTGAGTATCAAGACCTGATACCAGTCGACTTCTGCATGCTATGCTAGCAAGAGTCATTCCTGTCAAAATCAGAATAAAGGACAGCCATTTTAATCATTACAATTTTTTACATGTTAAAGCTTTAAACCAAAGATTTTATTACTCAGTAACTTTTGAAAGGAATTAATAAACTCTTTTGGGGTCAAAGAATTCATTTCTTTTATGTGACATGTACATTTTAAAAATATATAATAAATTACTAGCAAATAACTATCAATTAAAACGTCTGGCAATGCTTCTTCAAATAACTTGCATAAAGGGCATTTTATCCCCTGAAACTTTGTCCTCCCCTAATATAGTGTCTAATACAAATTATAGAATAATTTAAAATGAAATGAGTTACATAATGAGTTACATAAATTAGTTCTGCCTACAAAATACAATTTTAAAAGTACCATTTTCAGTCTTAAAGTTGATGTCAACTCCTTTATGGTTGAATAACATCTCAACAAGTCCATGGTTACCTTTCAAGAATGCAATGTTGATGGGAGTTGTCTAGAAAATAAATAAGAAAACCTAAAATTCACATCAAATTATCAACTCTTAGTAAAAGTATCATTTTAAAATCAACTTTGTATGGTTACAAGTCATAACATAAAACCACTAATAAATACTGTGCATTTTGAAGAAATTAAATTTTTATGAGATGCAAATTTAGTAACTTTACCTGCCAGTCATTTGGTTGATCTGGCTTAGCACCAGCATCTTTAATAAGCAACTTTAGACAAAAGTACCAGCCATAAGCAGCAGCATAATGAACCAATGAATTATTTGATGAATCAACCCGATTTGCATCTGCGCCCAGGTAGAGTAAATAGGATGCCACATTTGTACTACCATTGATTATGGCATGGGTCAGTGCTGAGCGCTTCTTTTTATCTGAAATTTACATTTTAAGTTTATGTAATGTAATCAACATTTTAAGTTTATGTAATGTAATCAAAGTCAATGCTTCTGAACATTTTCATTACTTCAAAATGATGGAAAAATAAATTTATGAACATAAACTACGATGAAAATGTATATATTAATGAGAATACTTTACAGAAAACTTTTATTATGATCTAACTGGATATTAGACTTAGAGTCTTTTTTTTTAGTTCTGAATGTTAAAAATTATTTACACACCAAGCATCTCCACTGCTGCACCACTTTGCACAAGCAGCCTAGAAATATTGAGGTCTCCCCTCTGAGCTGCCAGCATTAAAGGTGTTATTTTGTCTTTTCCAGCTGAAAGGGGTTTGTTTACATCTGCACCATGCTTAATCAAAGTGCGAACTGCATCCTAAGATGAGGAAGCAAGAAAAATTGCACAGAATACAATAAAAAAAACCTTTCAAATTTGTATATATGAGGAAAGTGTAAAGGGAAAATTAATTAAAATTGATTAATTTTATTCCAAATAAATTTCATTCTAATTGGATGAAGAATAAAAAAGATTTTTCTCTTTTGACATAATTCAAATTGAATTATTTAAGTTATCCATAGTAATTTTCCAAAATCAAAATGCGATTTAAAAGTTCAAGTTTGAATAACAAGAAATGCTGAGTAGGTAAGGAAACCTTAATTATGAACAGAGGATCCAAATAAATAAAAAAATTTATGCAAAGGGTACTTTGCTGGTAAAGTTTTTGCATTCTGTCAATTAATTATTTGATTAGCCAAAGCACTCTAGGTTTCATTTGCTTAGATGTCATTTATATTTGCAAATGGGATCAAACATACCAAATGGCCTTCTTCCACAGCCATGTGAAGGGGACAGACAGACAATCTGTTAGGTCTGTTCACCATTCCTAGGCCCCACTTCTCATTTATAATTTCAGCTCCAGCTAAAGAAATATTATTGGGTTTACATTTGTTTAAGCTCAAGGGAAATTTCATTACTGCTAATTATCCTTTAATTACTATAATTGCATGTTATTTAAATAAACTTAAAAAACAAGTCACGTTATTTCTTTTATAATAATGTATTAAAATTTATAAAATGTTAAAACTATTGATCATTACAAAATATGATGATGATGTACCGTAATTAATTTTATTCTAGACACACATTTCAAATAACTCACACTCAGATTTTGCATGCTTCACAAGCACATCAATATTTTTTGAGCGCCCACTTCTACTGGCAAAATGAATAGGCAGATCACCATTGCTGTCAGATTCATTTGGGCTTGCATTCCTGAGACAAACAAAGAAAAATTATCAAAATTCTGATTATTTGAGATGACGATGTGAGTTTGTGATTTGGCTCAGACTTCGTCCTTGCAGTCCAAAAGGCTCATTTAGAGTACCTACTTTAAGCAATTTTTCTTTAATGAATGTCTGTCTCACCTTTTGAGTAAAAACTCAAGTGGTGCAGTTCCATCACAAGCTGCAGCAAAGTGGATAGGCCTTGCACGTGACCTTGTTTGGATATTAATATCTGGCTCAATTGATAAGAGACGGGTGAGGTATTTTACATTGGGATTTATAGCAGCACAGTGAAGTGGAGTAATCTGAAGAAAATTTATAAAACAAAATTTTAAAAATCAATTTGCAGATTTCTTAAGCATTTATTTTTCATGTTTAATTCAATTCTTCATTTGACTTATTAACATAATAAGACTTACTGAATCATTTGAAAAAGGCTTCTTTCGAACAGATGCAGCAAGAATGATATCCCTGAGATCTTCTTTCTCATAAGTGAGAACCTTGAGAGTAAATTTATTTTGTTAAAAAGAATACAGTTAACAAACTCTATTTTTATTTACACATTTTTAAATCACAAACCTTAATTTTTAAACAGTTTTTACCAACCTCCTTTGCACAAAATTTTACTAAAAAATATTTATTTATTAACCAATGTTTTAAAAAATCATAACTGTGTATCATTTTTGGTTGAGCGCTAATGATAAAGGCTTGAAATAACTTAAAAAGAAATTCAATTAAATAATCTTCTTGAGTATTAATAATGTGAATTACAGTATACAATATTTACCTCTTTATGTAGAAAGTTGAAGCCAAAGCCTCCAAGCCTCTCTGCATCTGACACATATTTTGCTGCTAGTTCACGATGACCCCTGGTTACAGCAGAGCTTATTTCACTAATAACTGAATGGACCTAAGAAGTGATCATGTAAAAAAAATTTATTTCTCACAAACCCAGATAAGATATTCTAAATATTTTTTCAAATATATAAAAAAAATGTTTATCTGAATTTAGAATAATTTAATATATATGTTATATGCTTTAATAAAAACTGCAATTAATTACTCTGGAGTAAAGAAAATTTATTTGACAATTCATTACTGTTAAAGATCATAAAAAAAGAACATATAAATAAACACATAAGTAGTTATACCTGATCATCCCTTGTAGTTTTCTCAGCAACAGAAAGTGCCATTAGAAAACTTTCCATAGTGTCAACTGAAACACCTGACTTCATCCAGTCTTTTATAACAGAATCTTTATCTATGCTACCCTTTATTGGCTCCTTGATAGAAAGGTGAAAAAAAATGTACAAGGTGAATTTTAATTATGCTACCTCCACTTCAGTTTCTAGAGTTAAAAATTACATTAGGATTACCGTATAAACTCCTTATAAAGCCCACTTTTTTGACAAAATCTAAAGGGAAAGGTTTACAAGGCTTAGAAGCAGGTCATAAGTGATACTATTTCGCTATACTTTATTACTAAAATAATAGTATTAAACTACAGATAAATATTGTTTTAAACTCAATACGGTCTTTTGGATACATAAAATAACCATTCTTATCCTGAAAGATGAAATCAATGTGACAATATTAATATAAATGGATTTTACGCAATTTTTTAAATTTCATAACCGGCTGATCACATTTCGGGAAATTTTTACGACACTGAGGCAGAAGTTTTTTTTAAAACCTTATGGCCCAAGAAGAGTTAATAATATATTATAGCTTCTGGTAGAGCAGTCGAATTTTGTAAAATGTAGAAAAGGACCTTGATGATCTACAGTAACAACATTAATATTCAATGTACATTAGCCGTCCTCCCAACCTTTTCCCCGAGATTTTGTCCAAAAAGGTACAGCTTTAGAACAAGTAAATACAGTAAACATGGTAAATTACAAACAAAACTAATGATTCTCTCTAAGTAATGAAATAAGTTATCAACCAGAAATTTTAATTTTTGTTAGTCATCAAAGTGTTCAAAAAAGGTATAATATTAAAATTTGGCATCATTCACCTTTAAAAATGCATCATTGCCTTCTTTACCTCCACGGCTAACATTGAGGCTTCTGACTGATTTGATCCCCAGAAAAGCTGGATTATATCTGGTAAAACAATAATGAAATAAGCAAAATCAATTATAGAAATGACTTGTCTAAATTTATAAAGGACACCTTAATTTTAACTATTTGAAGTAAAATGATATAGAATACCACAATGAATGTTAGAAATCAAAAGTCTGATAATTAAATGACCTCTTCTTAAAGTCTAGAAAATGTATTATATGTAACAATATTTTTAATTACATTCCAGTGTCTGTTTCTGAAATGATTGGTGCTGGAGGGTCTTTCCTCTTTCTTTTAGATTGGACTTCTAAATCAAAAATCTCAGTAGTTAATACTTTGATGATGTCTTTTTTGCCTTGTTCGCCAGCTAAAGTCAGGGCATTTCTGGTGTCAAAAGCTGAGCGTGCAATCTCAAACTAATGATTAAAAGAAATTTTTTTAACATTTTAAAACAACTTCAATAGACATATTTTAATCTATTTTTTAAATCTAATAATTGCCATTAAAATATGATATAAACTTATGAGCAGGTAATTATAATACTATTATTGAAACAAGGAAGATCCTTACATTTGTGACCCCTTCAGTTCTATCTAGAAGTTCTTTTAAAGCTTCAACGTCTCCATTGTTAACAGCACGGAAAACAAGCTTGGATGTCATAAGTGCTGATACTTCTGGAACTTTATCTCTGTTTAAAAGAAGTTATCTTATTCCATAAGAACTACCACATGATAAATGATCATTATATACTGGAATATGAATGTTTTTTAACAAATTTTTAAAATCGTTTTTATTAACTTGAGCCGTCTGCTGCCGGAAAAAACTTAGGGTCGATTTTTAACCCACTTCCTCGTAAGCTAGTGAGCTGAAATTTGGCAGGTACACTCGTGCCGATGATAAAAATGATGTATCAAAATTTCAGATCAATCAAATGTACTGTAATTAAATTAATGAATTTTTTAAATTATCTCGATGTAACATGTTAATTTTTGTGCAAAAGTGCCTCGGTGTGTATTATATTGACAATACTTTTGTAAAATATATTCCCAATCTACAAGTTTAAATGCTATTAATTGCTGATCTGTCTCGCAGTGCGCACTATGTTAACTCTTTATGTGCCATAAGGTTTTCGGAAAACTTCTGCCTCAGTGCCCTAAGAATTTCCCGAATTGCAATCGACCGGTCCTGAAATTAAAATAATTGCATAAAATCCATTTATATTATTGTTATTATACTGGCGTCATCTTTTAGAATAAGAATGGTTATTTTATGTATCCGAAAGACCGTTTTGAATTTAAAACTACTTTTACCTGTAGTTTAGTAATAAAGTATAGCCAAATCACATCTTTGTAAAAAACTTTTTAAAAACTTCGCGAATCGAGCGATAACACTAGCCAGGGAAACAGCCACCATTACCGTAAGTCGAAAACCGATGTTTTCACGCACTGAAGAGTTTTTATTTTCTGTAATTTCGTTTGTAAAGAGAGTTTTATCGTGCTTTGGTAAAAAACGGTAAACCCTGGATTATTGCGCTTTGGCACATTAAGAGTTAAACATGTTTTTATAACCCTTTTCCCTTGAAACTTAGCAGGCAGGCTGTAGAAGTTTTATTTTTATGGGTTTTTTTAATTTGATATTAAAACTAAAAGCATGATGTGCATAACACTAACACATTAAAAAACAATTTGATGTCACTACATAGCTTAACTATCAATGGGATATCAAAATTTGCAAATTAAAATTTGCAACCTTGCAGAATTCTGTTATATAATCCTTAATAACAAACATAAATAAGTAACTTGCTTTGTATCAAAGAATGGATCCTTTTCCAAAATTTTTATTTTTGGATTGGGTTTTAGATTTCTGTCAGGACCTTTCTTCTTGTCACCACCTTTAATTTTCTGTTTCAATCCTTTTGTTTTGTCTTTCTCTGAAAATATATACATTACAGGAAGGTGATGAATGCTCCTTGATATGAAATACAATGAAGTAATTAAAGCAATTTTTTTGTTGTTTTAAGTTAAATTGTAAACAAAATTTTGTTTAAGATTCCCTACAAAATAGTTAATGAACATCAAGCATTGGTAGATATTAACCTTCAGGATTAACTATTTCCATCTTAATTTAATAGACTTTGAACTGTCTTGTAAGTAAATAGTATCCTAGGCACATATTATAATTATAAGTATTTTTACCTTGCTTCTTCTGTGATGGTGTGTTCAGTCTGTCTTTTTTTCCTTTAAAAATGTACATTTACAACAAAATTATTAATACAACTGCTTTCTCTTCAAATCAATATTAAAATCTCGTAAAACTAAAAATCCTTTTGAATTTGAACAGAGGACTTATCGTATAACCTTTTAAATATGACCTCAAGAGAAGAGACAGCTATGTGACATTTTAGAATTTGTATAGTTATCCCATGGTATCTGATAGAAGAGGATCAAAAATAGAATGTTCTGAATATGATTTTATTTTTAAAATTTCTACTTTATAAACTCATTCTAAAGCCAATATTTTTTTGACAAATCTAGAGGAAAATGTTTGGGGGTCAGCTAAGGAGCAGGTCATGGGATTTCTGCATGTACATTGAATATCGATGTTGTTATTGTAGATCATAAGGTCGAATTTTACATCTTACAAGATTCCACTGCTCTACCAGAAGCTATAAAATATTAAACATCTGTATTTACCTTCTTTATTCATTTTATTTATTTTAGTAAATTTTTTAATAAATTGTTTTACAAATTTGTAAACAATCACATAGATCAATCAACTTAGCTTGTTTAAAAAAACTTTTGGTTACCATTTTGTTTTTGTCCGACCTATTATTTTTTGGAGTCGGCTTATGAGCGGGTTACACACTTTTAATACTATTCTCTTCTCCAAGGTATGGGTGTGTGTGGCCGGGGAGGGGAGGGGTCTAACTTTTGAACTAATGGGCTCTAGAACGAGTATCCAGGGTATATATTCTACTCTGTTACAAATTCAAATCCATTTAGTTAATTTATAATTTTGAACTTTAACGTTTAATGCCCCATAAGGTTTTTGGTAAACTTCAGCCTCTGTCCCAATAAGGATTTTGTGTTTATTGTGATCAGCTGGTTATGAAATTAGAAAAATTGGGTAAAATGCGTTTATATTATTTTGTCATACTCACTTCATCTTTTAACAAAAAGAATGGTTATATTATGCATCCACAATAATGTTTTGGGTTCAATACTATTTTTACCTGTAGTTTGGTACCATTACTTTTTTTTAAAAAGTATAGCAAAATCACATCTTAAAAAAAACAATATAAACAGTAAAAACTACCACAAAACTTTGCAAATCAAGCGATAACACTAGTAAAGGCAAGCAACGCCATTTCCGGAAGTCAACTAAATTTTCTCTTACTAAATGAAGAATTTCTATTTTCTATGAATTTATTACTCAAGAGAGTGCCATCAAGCCACGCTTAACTGCGCTTTGGTATTAGAGGCAAGGGGCACAATACTGTGCTTGGGGCATTAAAAGTTAAAACTTGAAAATCTCAAAACTTCAAAAATGTGACATATTCGTTTCTTCCCTTGTTAATCTTGGTATCATTATTAGAAATCATAGATAAAATTTATTTTGACCATTCCAATATCAGATATTTGATTTCAAAGTCTGTTGATACTTTATCAAAGTAACTTAAAAATACAATGAGTGCTTTGCTTTCATTCTTGAAGCCAGACCAGTAACCATAGCAACTTATGTGGCAAAACTATAGCATTCTCTGAACAAAGAATTCTCCTATAACATCAATTCAACAAATAGACTAAGTTTATCAGATATCATTTAACAACTGCCAATATGAGTTTCCCATGTATTTGACAGGAACAATTTCTCTGTAAATAACTGAATGATTTGGTAGACATCAGGGATTTTTTAATATTACCTTTAGGTGACTTTTTAGCACTGCGGCCTTTTCTTGGGGATGAGTCCTCTTCTTCATCTTCATCATTGTTCTCGTCTAATAAAGTGTAAAAAAAAAACATGTTAATCATTATCCCTATTCTATATTAAAAAATATTTTCAATTTTCTTACTTCTATAAGTAAACTACATTTTTTAGGACACACCACAAAAATGAAACTGTGTGTGCAGCAAAGACATAGTGTAGGGAGTAAAGGAATTCTTATATTAGATATTACAGTCGACAAACTTTTACATAATGTGCAAACCTTCTTCACGTGCTGAATTTGCATTTTCAACCTCCTCCATTGCTTCTTCTTCTACTTCATCAGCTGTAGCTATCCCTTGCTCAACCCTGATGGCCCTATCTAAAATTTTTTCAGCTCTTTTTTGTTCACTCTGGGGAAGCTTATAGCTGTCTTTTGCAACCTTTTCCATTTGAATCTCTGTGAGTACCGTTTCCATTTCAGTTGTGTCAACATAATCAAACTTGTAAATATCGGGAGGAGTTTCTAAACTGAGCCATTGAATCCGCAGTTTTTTAGACTTACTGTAGATGTTTTGTGCTGCTCGGCAGAGGTAAAACGTGCCTAAAAAATATATGAAGTTTATGTGAAATTCTTCAGTTGTCAATGGTTAACAGGTCCTAAGATCAGATGTAAACAAAGGAAAATGCAGCAAGTGGTAGTATTTCTACAACAAGAGTAATTTTATTAGATGGCAGAATATTCCTTGCTATTGTTAAACGGTGGTTAGTGTTTCTTAAAATCAAGGAGCCTTGCCTAATTAGAGACAATTTACCTGCTAAGTACCTGCACTTCAAATGCAATTAAATTAAAAATTACAATGTTGATATCAAAGCTAATTTTTTAAAAATTGTTATTCTTTGGAAGAGGGAGAATAACACAAACCCTATATTTTAAATATAAAAGCAAGGGTGTGTATTAAGCGGAGGAAAAAGTAATTCGCCACCATAGAAGGTTCTAAGAGCACTTTTGGTTGAACCGAGATTTTCGCGTTCGAAAATTTGATATTTAGTAGGCCTCTGTAGAGTTAAAACCTTATTCTGCACTTCCTTACAAAATTGTCTCACGGTGAAGCTTTCATTTTTACTATGGTAGATTGATACCATAAACTGGTAGCCATGACTAATTTTTTTCACAAATTTAGAACCTTGTTATTCTAAGGTGGCAAATTCTGGCGAGTTGACGATTGAAAATAAAAGCCATTTAAAAATACATCACATATCATCTTCCTGCTGAATTTTGTTTTTCTTCTATTTTTGCATTTTTTAATTGATGGAGTTGTAGGGCATAGCAAGGTAAATGCTTATGGACACGGCATAGATTAACTCTTAATGTGTTAAGTGCGGTAATGCAAGCCTCGCCATTATTACCAAAGTGCGGTAAAGCGTGCCTTGATAGAACTCCGTTTAGAAACGAAATCACAGAAAAATAATTACTCTTCAGTGCGCGAAAAATTATGTATTCGACTTCAGGCAATGGCGGCTGCTTTCCCTCACTAGTGTTTTCGCTTGATTGCGAAGTTTTTGGTTAGTTTTTATGGGGTTTTTAAAAACTCTTCTTGTGCCATAAGGTTTTTGGAAAACTTCAACCTCAGTGCCGTAAGAATTTCATGCATTGCGATCAACTGGTTATGAAATTTTAAAAATTGTGTAAAAACCATTTATATTTATTATTATCATACTGACTTCATCTTTTTACAATAAGAATGATTATTTTATGTATCCAAAAGACCGTATTGAGTTTAAAACTATTTTTACCTGTAGTTTAATATTTTTATTTTAGTAAAAAAGTATAGCGAAATCGCATCTTCAGAAAAAACCCAATGGGATCTAAATATGTGTTGTACTAATAAAATTAATTAAAATTAATCAATTAAATTTTTAATGATTAATCAAGCAAAAATTATGTAATCACTACCAGGCCTAAAAAATATGGAAAAATTTCTCGCTAAGATGGGAGGATATCCGTTTTTTTTTCTTCAAATTGTTAACGGGTACTCAAATATGAACAGTCTTAGCTACCATATTCCAGTTTTTTCAATTTGCTTTAAAATTCTTTTTAAAAAGTTCAACTAAAACATGAAGGTATTAACTAAGGTTGTTAAGACCACTCGTTTTTAAGGACCAGCTGACAGTTAAAAAAAAAAACGGTTAACCGCTCGTCCTTATATCCCTTATGTTTTGAGAACTTACAAGAGAATGTTGTCGCCTGGCATCGTCTGATGGCATCAAAGCCCTCTTCCGTTCAGCTATTTCCGCATTGCCCTCAATTCAACGCATTTTTTAAAAAAAATTCCAAAGAATTATTTAAACAATTAATTGATGGTTAGTTGTCTTTTTTAATATTTTATTTCGAAGACTCGTAGTTCACCAGTCTAAGCTAACGTTTATAGAGGCGGCGGGTTTCGGGAAATCGCACGCACGAGTCGACCCGCGTGAACTCGCGCGAGGAATGTTTCTATTTTTGCTTTGCAGGTGTTCATAGAGGACGTGGGTGTCTCGAGGCGACAAATTTGCCGACCGGCGCGGGTATTTACCAGAACTAGTTGCTAGTTCTTGTTCCGCGTTGCCGCGCCGAAAAGCATAGAAGGAAATCAGCCAACTGTGACAGAAAAATTAAATGTAGTAAAAAAAAAAGGCTCAAGTAATATATTATTTTAAAAGGGCTTGCTAAGACCTTTTCAAAAACACTTGATTTGTCTTTCCATATGTTATAGAAGTGGAGTTATGAATTTTTTTGTCAATTTTTTCGCCCCTTATCGACCAATAACTTATTATATAGGTTATAGCCTATAACCTATATACTTTATTCCAAAACTTGTGACCAAATTTCAAAACTCTGCACCCTTTCCCTCACAACTTATTTAATTTTAGAAATATGGGTAAGAACATTTCAGGAAACATTTACAATCAAATATACAAAACAATGAATAAGAAATGTTTAAAAGAAATCAAGATTTGGAAATTTTAAATAAATATATATGAAGGGATGTTGTAAAAAAATCATATTGAAATTTTTTTTTAAAATACAAATCCGTTAAACATGTGCATGCTTGTATTTTAATTGAATGCTTGGTACAATTAAACCAATAACTGCATTTAAATGTTTAAAGGGTAAGTATTTGAATTAAAAAATAAATTTAAAACGAATTGTTAAAAATTATTTGCTAAAATATACCCCACCGACGAGGTCTGATTACTAAAATATGAAATTAAAATTAAATTCAACAAGTATTTGTCAATGAAAATGTCAGTACCTCATTTAAAGATAATAAAAGAACATTTTTCTGAGTGAATAAGTATTCAAATTTTTGAACATATCATTCATAAGCTTTGTAATTGTCTTTGTCATCTATTTGTCAGTGGTAGAAATTTCAAGTTTTGTGATTGATTTTGAATTTTATTATCTCTTATATTTATACTTTATACCCATAATTATCTTTGTTTTCTTATTTAATTTTAATTATTGAAAATTAATTTTATTTTGATTGATTTGTAAAAACATATTTTATGTTAATTGTCTTTGTCAATATCTTTGTAAAAAAGATAAAAGAGGATAGTGAGTGATAATTTAAAAATATGTATTATAATAATAATTATATTATATTTCCCTACACAATCCAGTAAATCTAAAATAAAAGTATAATAATGTCTTTATCATTATTAATTACAAGGTTATTACCTACTTGGACTTGGTTTTAGACAAAAGACAAGACTATTACTAATAGTTTTCTTAATTTAAATTAATAGTTTATAGTTATAGTATTTGAATGTGATAGTAATCTTGTATAGTATAGTTATAACGATAGACTATAACTGAATAATTGTAAGTGTATTATAGTAATAGTACATGTATAGTGTAATTAAAAATATATAATTAATTAGTACTATATTACTAGTCCACAACCAAATAAAATCTAAGAAAAATGTAACAAAATTAGTGAATTACTGGCATCTTTTTATAACTTATTTAGTTCTGCCCAAATAACAATAAAAAGTCATCAATAACAGAAGCCATTTTTCTTCTGTTTGCTATTGCAAGGAGAGACTGGATTGCATGTGAATTGTTTTTTGGCTCGCCTGGCTTTTTCCCGCTTTTACTATAAACACCAACTGCGCGAGGGATTAGGCGCGGTTTTCTGGCGCGAATAACCAGGTCACGGCATCCCGCCTACCCGCCGCCTCTATAAACGTACCCTAAGTAAGAGGACCGGTTCAATCGTTCGTTAAAGTTAGCGAGGTATTTTTCATTTGTTTTAAAAACCAACGCCTCGCCCCGTCCGTTACGACATCATGTTTACCTCTCTTGTGTGTGATGCCGGTAAGCTCATTCAAATCCCGTATTAAAATTAATATTAGTAATAAAATTATAAAGCATTATTTTTCAATCGTCAACTCACCAGAATAATTGAATTTTGTGGCGCACACGTTTCCCCTCCCAGTTTTATCTGTTCAAATAGGGCTTGAGCCACACTCGCCGTACTATTAATGTGGTTATCGAATGCCTTTGACTAGCAGGAAAACTGTCACTCAAAGACCGAACTCAAATTTGTGGGCCGATTAATCGCCCGGTATCTTTGCTACATCTTTCAAATGCCTATCGTAACATAGGTACATGTCCTTCACAAGCAAGTGCGCCAATACGTTTTTTGAATGCCTGAAACAGACTATAGGTCACGGAGTCATATGCTTTTATAGCTTTCTTTGAAACTATAATTAATACAAATAGAAACAGCCTCGGCCTTGACCGTTGTTGACATCAAACGCGCACTGTGTTAGCTCTTGTACAGATACAGTGCCTGAACAACTAAGCATATTTTTAAATAAAATTAATTCCTTAGCAGTAGCTAGTACTATTAGTTGTGAACTTCAGTGAATCAAGGCTATAACGCGTCATATAATGTACGCACGCTTACAGCTAGGAGACTGAAGGCCAACCTACTTGTCAGCTGGATCGTGGTATCGCTTTTACTCACTGTGACAAAGTGAGAGGGAGAGGCGTGTTACGGCTTGTGTTGTTTTTTTACTACATTTCCGCTAATTTTTTGTTTCTTACTTTTGCTATGCGGTCCCGGGGTCCTGAATAAAGATAACCGGTCCTAATCTGAGGACTGATAAACCGGTTAACCGCTAACAACCCTAGTATTTACCGATGCATTCAAATTCAATTAAACATGCAACAAGCTGTGGCAAAATATTTAAATGTATCTTTTTTATCAAACTAATTGTAAAAATTGTAACATTGCAACCACTGGCTATTAAGTAGATTTTTAAAATTTCTAAAGGCTTAAAATTTAAATAATATGGCAAATACAGTAACTGAACCGCTGTCTATCAATGAGATTTTTTAAATTTCCAAAGACTTACCTTCTGCCCCCCGAACAGCTAAAAACGCTCCCTTTTTATACAAAGTGACATTTTCATCCTTTTTCTTGTCCTCTTTTTCAGGAGCAAAGCCTAATTCCTCTAAAGGTGACTGGAATCTGGACACTGGTACTCGTTGACGCTTAAGAGGTGTACGTGGCTCAACAACATCTGATATACGAGCTTTACGCTGACAATACAAAAAGAGGATTTTTAATACAGACAAAGCATTCTAATCTAAAATTTCTCTATTAAAGCTCCTTTTTTTATTTTTTATTAGATGATTGAATTATTTATAATCAAAATTACACATAAACATATTTAAATGTTGGTAATTAAAAAAATTATTCAATACCCTATGAAAATAACAAAGATATATTTTTAATGTAACCTTTTTCCCAGATGTTGAAGCAACTGCTTCAGGAGAGGCTCCTGCATCTTTTTTACTGTCCATTTTAAATCAGTTAATATGGCTGCATGAACCTGAAAGCAATTGTAACATTGGTGGGTTTCTTTTAAATTTAAGATAGACTATGAATATAGTTTGTTACATGTTGTAGCCAGTTCACTAATTATTTATATACCGCTGATTCATACGCTCCAATCTCATTCCTACTCACGATGGTACATGAATAAACATTTTGCCCAACAACAACAATGCCATGGATGACCTGTCTGTCACTGCCATGGCAGTCTGAAGAATAGACTTATCCAAGAGAATGGGACCCTTGCAACACACGGTATGAATGTTTTGCTTACACCAACAACCTAAATGCTTCGCCATGCCTGCTCTCTCTTTTCCTATATAGCTCTTAATACTCTCTTCCTATTGCTTTCTTTAGCTCTGGATTTCATGGAAGTTTTTAATTTCTTTATATTAGTCTTATTTGTTTGTGTACTATTTGTTAATTAAAGAAGGCTATTTGCCAAAAACGTTCAATGTTTTTGACATCTTGTCAGGCCCACTCACATTCGGTTACATGTTATTGTTATTCATCTACTAACACTGCCAGCTGGTTATAATAAACTACAAACTTAGCACTAAAGACTTAAAAATTTAAAAAGACAAGTGAAAATGTTATGTTTAAAACATTCACTACAATTTCACAAGTCAAGGATTTCCAGGACTGATATCTAGACACCCTGGTGTGTAACAATTGCTCTAGGCAGGAGCAACACATTTAGAAAAATATAATTACTTTCTTGAAGCAGAATATTTTTAAAGCCTTGTTAAATACCTCGGTGAACACATAAATTTGACAACTAGGGTGCCAAAAATAAAAAACTTGGAGACCCATGGCCTGGGGAACAAACAAAAATATCACCCCACACTTAGCACTTTTTGCCCCACTTTGTAAATAATTTAAGAGAACAAGTTGGATACATAAAAATTACAACTTCACAAAACTCCTTCTAACATACAAACTTCTTCCTAGACATATGATGTTATTTATTTAGACTTCTTTGGCTACTGGTGGGTTTCCAGTAAATAATGATACAAAACTGCAAGTACTAGCAGTGATATGAAACATTCTCACTTTTGAAAACACAAAACAGTATTTCTAATGAGATATTTTTAGAGCCCCCACAGAGGTTTTATTAAGGACTGTAAGTGTAAGAATTTAAGGGCAATTATTAGTAAGTAAATTAAACCCTCTTAGTTAATGATCATGAGTTTGTGCTGCGCATGCAACCTTTTATGAGAATTAACAGACAATGATTCTCTAAAGATAGGCGATCCATTGGAGCCTTATGCTTTAAGATATGGCTTGCCTGGATTGTGTATAAAGTATAAATGTTTATTCCCGCTACGAATTTTTAAAAATGAGAGGTCAGGAAAGTTAGCAAGAATTTATCTTTAAGCTAAATCTATTAAACGGACATAAAACATTGTAATTTAAAACACTTTGTTTCATGTTTAAAGATTACATTATAATGATTAAATGTCACTAATGGACAAGATTCAACTACAATAAATTTTGAACAAACTTATGAAGAATTTAATGGAAAAAAACTGATTACAGCAACTTAAAATGAATATGAAGTGACCTATGAAGTTTGCAAAAAAAATATTCCCTACCTGCTCGGCGGCCTCATGTTAAATAATTAATTGATTTTATGACTTTTTCTCTTATGACAAAATTATATTTATAACAAATTCTTAAATTTTGTAATGTTTTCAGAATGATTATGGCAAAAATATTTAAAATTTTATTGCTTACAAAAGTGGATATTGAATGCAAAAAGCTGATATGGTTATGTGCTATTCTTGTACAAATTTTTATAAAAATCCAATGGCAATTCAATGATGTTTAAAAGGAAAGGAATGCGGTGTCATGTACAAAAAATTTCAAGACAGATTTTCATTTAACACTTTTTATTTAATGTAAGCTACATACTACATAGTATAAAATAAACATCTTTAATTCCATAGCTTTGCCATTAATAATCTATTATCAGTATTTTCTAATGATTGGATTAGATATTCATACTTAAGTTTTGAAAATCGTGATAGCATTCCCCCCCCCCACCATGCCCATATCAATCTTAAAAAAAATAATAATTAAAATTGCAAAACAAAAAAGTTATATAATCAGATACCTGTAAGAAATTTTAGTTAATCATCTAAATTTGGCCCCCAAATATTTTTACTTCATGGAATATGGCCCTCTTTGCAAAAATATTTTACACCCCTGGTTTAACGTATACTTGAGGATGTGTCAAGTACTTAACATTTAATCGTAAATTTTGATTAAAGCCAAAAATTAAAATGTATGATGTAATAAGTAACACTTATTATTTTATTTATTATTATACGTTAATTTTGAAAATCTAAATAACACAGGAATGTCTCCTTTATATGTCATCTTGTAACCAAATGCGCAAAAAGACAAATGTGTTGACATTATTTAATTCAAGTGATGAGCGGGTCTAATTGACAATATAACCAGCCTAGATGAACAATCATATGAAGTGTAAGAACCATGGTAAACGAACTATATCAACATTTTGAACATTCCCGTCAGTCAGTTTAAAACAAAAATGTTCATGAAATTGGAAATTTATTAATTATTTATTTATTTTTTAATTTTTGACCTCCAATAATTTGTAAGTGATGGGTCGATTACGTTAAAATATAATTTAATCGTTAAATTTTTTAAACCATTAATCAAGACAATAGTTAATTTCCACAGCCCTAGAAAAAAGTAATTATACTTGTGGCACACATCCTATCCAAAGTTTTACTAATTTACCAATAACAGTGTTTTTCTGCACCCTTGCACAACAAAAAGTGCTCTCATTCCCACTAAAAACATATATTTCTCTTCTGTAGCTGTGGTGCAATGTGGTTCTTAACTTCATTGAAAGTTGTAAGCAACCATGGGATATTGCAGGTAAACAAAGATGCCAAACGAACAAACAGCTACATCCAAGTCAAATAACAATAAAAAGAAAAACAAAGAGAATTTAAAAACTCATTGTGCCCCTTAATTATTCATAAAATGTTACAGAGTCTACGATAAAGATATGACTTATTCTAACTACGGAAATATATATTTTTTAAAAATATTTTATATTATGCAAACATGGCAATTTGTCAAGTTTACATATTTTGCAAATGTGTTTAACATTGAACATTGTATAGCTGTGCATGCTACTGTAGTCTTTCACAGAATATAACAATGAATTTTTGCACATTACACAGAAAGTACACAATTAAAAATCTATTTTTTTTTTTTAAAATTCTATAGAATAGATTTTGGCCTGAGTTATTTTTTTAACATAACAGTGATAACTCTTGATTTTAAAAAAATCTTAAAACTGCTACTGCAAAAAATTGACAAAGGGGAAATCCTGTAGGCATAGGTCTTTTATAATGAGATATGTAGATAGGTAGGCCATAAGACCTCTAAACTTATTTATTTTTTAAACAATTGAAAATGAACATCAACATGATGTAGTAAATATCTTTAAAATAATATCACTATTCCTTGTAAAGTGAAAAATCAGGCTGTAAATTAAATGAAATATAAAATAAACTAAATGATTCATCAGGTTGGATCAAAAGTCAAAAGTATTTCATTTCAGTTACTTATAATTAATATGCAACATGCATTACTAAGTCTAAGTGATTGTTGAATATAATAAGTTATTTAAATAATTAAGTTGCAATATATCTAGCTAACTAGTAGATTAAAAATCAAAACAATCAAGCAGCTTTCAAAACATTTTTTTAAAAGTTTTCTTTCATAATGTTAGGCTTCATTATAATATTCACCAAAAAAGTGTGATTTAGCCTGTAATTCTGACAGTTTAGTATATAAATAGCCAGGTCATGTGTCATATACTAGTTTATAACTCACATAATGTTGCAGTTGTAAAAAAAATAGCATACATGCAATGTTGTATAACGTCATAAGTGAACATGACATGCTACATTACAAATTCTAGCCAATGACTCAAAGACTTTTTACATCCTTTGCCTTTGCCTCTGAAGCCATCGCCCCATCATAGTCATAGTTCTATGAATATTAGTTATATGTATTATATATTGCTGAGATAGTGAGTGATCTGATCCTCTTGAGCCTTCGAGCCTACTTAAACTTCAAGAACTATATATCATTATTATGTTATAGAAACAGCATATAGTGAAGCCTATAGTTATAATTAAATATAGTCTACAACTCTATAGTAAAGGCTATATAGGAGGATGAGACGGGAGTCAATGTAATTTAAATTTCCATGTGTGGTATCCTGAGCCTGAACTGCCTGAACAAATCATTTCAAAATATTTCATTCCTGGAAAAGAACTTAAAAGGATTTAATTTTAATATATACTACTGATACTGAGACGTAAAACGACTAATTCGGAGATCTCCATAGAGCTAATAAAAATTTTCCGAAATTTTTTTTTAAAATTTACGACATGCGCAGAACGATACGCGAACAAGTATTGAAGTGCCAATATAATACAGTATGTCCTCATCTATGTAAAAAGAATATAATAAGATATAAAAAAAAATGTTTAAAATCAAACATTAAATAAAAGGATTACACTATTAATTAATTCCAAGGTAAGTATCAGTTTGGACTTAGTCTTAGCAAGAATTTCTAATTAGGGCCTATGCTCTTACTCTTATACTTATAATTAATTTTAATAGCATACCACATATTTATAAATAATATAACTTACTTAGTAATATTATTTATAATTATGTAATTAAAAAAGTAATTAAAATATATACTAATACTGTGACCAATACCAATACTATAAAAATTATATACAAGAAAACTAATAGTATTATGGTATAATGTTAATTGGACCTGTATTTCTTTGTAAACTGACTGTAAGTAATATTACTAATAGTTAATGGTTAGTAATAGTAATAATAATAATGATTTAATTATTAATTAAGAATAGTATTAGTATTACTAATACTAGTGCTTATTCATTTCAATTTTATTGATTTATTTTCATCCATCATAGATCATTATTGGCCTTATTAAAGTGATATCATCCTTTTACATTATTTTTATATAAATATCTGTGTTTTATTTGTATTTATTCAGATGTTAAATGATTGCAATTATGCATTAAGTATAGCGCTGAGTAGTCTTTCTTAGAAAATTAACACGCCGGTGAAGAAGAAAAAGTCGGCCATATTTGTTTTTTACGGTGCCGATGTTTTTTCAAAATATAAGAGGTCGTCAATCGCTTACTATGGAAGGCTACATTGATGAAATCAATGATTTTCCAAACAAAATTAATTAGATTATTGTGTATAGCTAAGTCCAAGTAGCGTAAGTTAATTAAATACAGAATATTTAAGACATTAGTAGCTTAACGATGTTGCAAGAGACACAGAAAATTCTCCAGCGATTACCGCGTTGCATAAATAGTGATAGCGTCACTGGAAACCTACTAATTGACGTACTCGATGCCCAAATTTATTTGTTTTTCGATTACTGTGACGTAAAACGACTAATTCGGGGATCTCCGTAGAGCTAATAAAAATTTTCCGAAAAAATATTTCCGTAAATTTACGACATGCGCAGATCGATGCGCGAACGAGTATCGAAGTGCCTACC
>MUZC01003274.1:71498-90849 GCA_002072015.1 Radix auricularia
GACGGGGCGAGGCGTTGGTTTTTGAAAGTAATGAAAAATACCTCGCTAACTTTAACGAACGATTGAACCTGTCCTCTTATTTAGACCCACAACGGATGGGGCGAGGCGTTGGTTTTTGAAACTGATGAAAAATACTTCGCTAATTTTATCGAACGATTGAACCTGTCCTCTTACTTAGACCGGTGAACTACGAGTCCTCAAAATAAAATATAAAAAAGACAATTAACCACCACTGTTTAGTTAATTTTTGGATAAAAAAAAATGCTATGAATTGAGGGCAATGCGGAAAGAGCTGAACGCAAGCGGGGGGAAGCGGGCTTTGATGCCATCAGACGACTCGAGGCGACAACATTCTCTTGTTAGTTCTCAAAACATTAGGGATATAAGGACGAGCGGTTAACCGGTCTTTTTTTGAATGGTTAGCCGGTCCTCAAAAACGAGCGGTCTTAACAACTTTAATATATATATATGTGTTTATGAATATACATGTACACACACTCTAGACATGACTGTAAACATTAGCATTATTAAATAAACTTATCTTATCTTAGATATACAGACGCTCCTTCTATGCAGAAGATAATTGCGTCCACAGACCATGACAGATGATCTGTTGGCAAGTGATGCAGCGGTCACAGGCCACAGCTATAGGGGTTCCACGCATTACCCCAGCCGCCTAACTATTGTCTAGTTAGGTACCCATTCGGAGCTGGGTGACTCGGGGACTCCTCAGGCCCCGAGAACAAATCCTCACTTACGTGTGGATTCGAACTCGTGACCATCAGTATGACAGTCGAGAGCGCTACCTCTCGACCACCACGTCCCACGTCAACTTGACTTTATAAGAATCTCAATTTCAATTAATTCTAAACTTTTGGAATTCTATGTGTCTAGATACTTAGTATTTATGTGATTGAATGATAAAGTAGGGTTGGACTTCAATAAGGCTATTTATTTTTAAAAAGTTATTGAATATGGTATGGTTAAGCCTGAAAAAGATGCTACAAAACAACTAATGTATCAGCACAAAACCTTCCTTAGTGAAAAGACATAAACACAAAAAGGTAAGTGAAAAGTTTTACAACTTTTCTGCTTTGGTGTCCAAGTAGACGTCAACTAGGGGATGAGAATATCCTTTCTGAGAGCATGTTAACTGAAATTATGATATTTCCTAGAGGATAATTATGCATAAACAATCATAAAGCCACCTGACTTGAATGCCACGTCCAGTGTCCCACTGTTATATAATTCCATTTTTAAAAACATTTTTATATCTCCAGAAGAAAGGTTAGTTTTTTCAGGGAATGCAACAGAATTGTGGGGAGATAGCAGAAATTGTCCTTGTTGATTTGTGTAATGAGGAGGTCAATTTTCACTTGATAGATTATCTTCACATTTTTGAAAAAATATTAATGGACATTGAATTTTTTTTTTCAAACACATTTTACAATTTTTTATTTTTTTTGGAAATCATTCGAGCAGAAGTGTGAAAATAATTAATAAAAACACTTAAAAGCTTTCCTTGACACAATGAACTTTTTATTGTAAATAATACAACACATGAATCTTAATAGTCAGTAAGTAGCCCTAAGTGTTATTCCTGAAACCTTTTGTCGTTAACTCCAATGAAGGTAACACACACTACCAAAGTTCACAAACTTCAATAATTTACTGCAAGGCAGGGCATGGTTTTGTTTGTTCTTTTTATTTAAATTAAAGCAACTACTACTTTCAAACATTTAAATTTAATTTGCAGGTACATTTTCATGCTCAGAATTTTCAATAATGTTGGCTTACCTAAAGCAATGTTTAATGAAACAAACTAATAAAATAAAATAGTTTACATTGAATCTACATCATTTCTTGTTAACAGTATACAATTAACAAATGTCAGGGGCGTAGAATTATTGTTATGGAGGTTTTTCAGGTAGTTTATGATTGGAAATGTTGTATCTGCTTAGTCTGATTACACCAATAAAAAAATTCCTGTTTTTCAGATATCGATGAAGCAGAGTGTGAAAGGCGGAGGCATGAATATCTTGCAGATATGTCAGAGTTGGAGAAACAGTTTTGTGAGCTTAAAGAGCAGTAAGTGGAAAAAACTAACTGTAATGTTAACTCAATATATAAAACATTCTTTTATTTTTACGATTATTCAGGTTAGTAGAATTCTCCCTTTTTACATAAAGTAGGAATTGATAACAAATTTTTAAAAAATCATTGGAAAGGGGACAGGGGAACTAACCTCTGCTTTCTTATCAGTATTGCTTGCCCTCAATCTATTTAACCATTCTTTTTACAAATATTAACAGAGTAAAGGAAGACCTGAACCTTGACCATAAAGAATGTGAACTTTATAGTAAAAAAAGCCTACCTTATATACTCGCTTTAAAGCTAACTTTTTTTGGACAAAATCTAGGGAAAAAAGTTGTGGGGGTTGGCTTTGAAGCAGGTAATAGGTGATTTCTGCATGTACATTGAATCTTGGTGTAGTTATAGTAGATCATCAATAAAAAGCCCCCTAGCAAATGCTATGAAAAATGACATCCATCTTCTCTTTTATTGAAAACTATGTTTTGCATCTAAAGTAAACGGTCATAATGACCAATTTAGCTTACAATTTTAAAAAAAAAATTGTACCATTTTATTTACACTGCCCTATTATATTTTTTTGGTTGGCTTACCAGTGGGCTACACACTTTTTATATTATTCTCTTCAAAAGGAGGGGGGTGGGCGTATGAACAAACAGGCTATAGAACAAGTATACATGGTACAACATTAAAATTAAAGAGATTTAGCTTTTATTTATTTTGAATCTTTTTAAACCATCTTTAAATCTCAAATGCAAGTTAAAAAAATATTTTGATTGGGCATTTCCCATAAATAAGCTGCAAAGAAACTGTCTGTCTCCAAATTAAAGCTGTTAAAGACATTTTGTTTGAAAAATTTATATTTTGTATTGTTGTTCTTTAGATTATCCTCTATCATGTTTCCACCATATATTTTTTTATGTGCAAATGTCATGTAAAAACAATTATGTATTGCATAATTTTGTTAAATAAAGAAAAAAAAATTTGCCTTAATTTTAAAAAAATAGTGATACATTTAACATTGTCTCCATCAATTTTGCACTAAAAGGGATTGTTAACAATTTTTTAATAGAAAAATTTATGGTAACATTTTATCATTATTTCAGATTATACACAGAACGACTTCAACAGATAGATGCTAAAATAGTAGAGATTCAGAACAACAAAGCTGCAGAATACCTACATCCTTTAGCTCAGCTGGAAAAACAAATGGCAATGAAAAAAAAAGTTGCATGTCAGTATAATTTTGGATTGAGCAACACAATTTTTAAAAACATAATTTTATAACTTTATAGTGTTTTCAAACTTTAAGTAAGTCCTTTTTTTAAAAACTTTTTGTTTGTAAATCACTTTAACAATTAAATGTGTCTTTATTTTTCTCCCAATACCCGTCCAGTTTATTTCTCTTTGTAAATTTGATTTTCAAAAGACAGTCTGTACTATTTTTATAGGGCACATGGTTTTAGTCTTACTACCCTCTTCGGTCCTGGGGATCCATTCTGGTACAAAAAACAAGTTAAATTTGACATAGAGGCTGAGCATGTTTTAGTTTTGGCACAAATAGTAACCAAACTAGAGAAGTTGTTTCAGTTTCTGAAAAAGCTGGAATGCTAACTTTCTTTAATTTTTTATCATAAGAATAACATAATAGCCAACTTCTAATTAAATTGTGTTTGGTTTTGGCCAAAAATGTTATAGGCCTTCTTTCATCCAAAAGAAAAAATTGGGGGAAAGACTGGAATCAGGCTTATAAATAAGTAACTGGAAAAGATGTAAACATGGTAAGGATTAGCCTGACAGGACATTTAGGCAAAGAGCCTTCCTCAACGAACAAAAAATACACAAATAAAATGAATATAAAAAATAAAAACTTAGCTGCAGTGAAATCCAGTCTGGAGAACAGACTTATACAAGACTCTTGCACCACATGGGATGAATGTTGTGTTTGCTCTAACCACCTGGTCATTTTGCCCCACCCACTCTCCCCTTTCCTATACAGGCTTGCACTGGTCTCTCCCTGCTTTACTTTCATTGACTCTTTGGATTTCACAGCAGCTTAATTTTTATTATTTTTTTTATATTCGTTTTATTTGTGTATTGTTTGTTCGTTGAGGAAGGCTCTTTGCCAAAACGTTTGCTGTTTTGTTACGTCCTGTCAGGCTAACCCTTACCCTGTTTACATTTTTTCCATTTACTCATCCAAAAGAAGTAAATTTTCTCTTTCACCGCCTGTCTATCAGCTGCTGGAGGTGCATCGTTTGACATCTTTCTGTCATGGTAGGCTATAAGACTTACCCTCTTGACACTGCTGCATGATAAACTAATTGTCTTATAATTCCTAAAATATTTTGTTTCATGTGGTGTCTATAATCCCTTTGCTGTTACAATTTTTTGGGTTGGATTAAAACTTAGTAGAAACACTTTGAAAACAGTAATTCTGTTAAGAATTAGAAACTTTTCTTTTGATTTGTGTCATTACTATAGACATTAGACGAGAAATGGCACTTGCAAGTATCAAACAGAAATTTGAAAGTGAAGAATTAGCAGCTTTTCAGCATATGGAAGTAAGTATTTATTTATTTTTTTTCAAGAGAATATTATAATTATAATCAGAAACATCAGAAGTTATCAATGACTTTTTGGTATACTAAATTAGGGTCATATGTTTAGTCATCATTTTATAAATAACTCTACTTAACATTAAGATCAACATTCATTATGTGTAATTTGAATAATGAAATTGGACAAGATATAAATAACTATTGGAATCTATTTCGACTACATTGAGTATCCTGCCAGCCCTGACCAGTTTTTAAAGGCAGTAAAAATTATATCTTCACTTTGATAACCTTGTTGATATTCACATTAAAATGAATGCCCATATCACATTTCTAGGCTCAGGGGTACAGTAACTTATATAAGTGAATGATCATTAGCTTTGGGCAATTAGGCCTTGCTGTAATTTTAATATGAAAACTCTTGATCTTCCTTTTTTTTGCTTCTTGATGAAGAGTCTTTGTTGGGAGGTCTGAAGTCTCCTGATGATTATGGACTTTTTTATTATCAGTGTTCAGTCAGTGTTCCTTTGACTGGAGTAATTTCAATATTTATTCTGAAGTGTATGTTGGTTTACATTCTAATCAGTTGGCCTGTCAATTTATTTGTGGTGTGCCATATACTGGATATTATAAAATCTGAATCATTTTTTTCTCATTGCTAATGTGAAATTTGGTGCCTTTTTATGTTAAATAGCCGCTGGGAATCAAGATTTCATCTTGCTCGTGATGGGTTTTCCCCCTCAAGTTTTAATCATGGGCTTTGCGCAAAAGTAGCTATTCACATGAGTAACTACTGTTTTCTGAAACACCACTAAGTTTCGCTGAGCTAGATGTGCTAATTTCATTTTTGTTACCTGAAGAAAATATTTTAAATAAATTGTTTTAAAATCTAGTGCTGGGAAATCACAAATCTGAAAGTTTTGAGAGTATTAAAAAAGATTAGAGACCTCTTGATAAGATGTATCATTTACGTTCTAAACACTATATTTCCAGTGACATTCAAGTTATTGTTGAAAAAACTAATATGCATGTCCAGAATTTGTTTTAAAAAAAATTATTTCCATACAATTTAGACTGGCATTGAAATAAATAGAATATCTCCCCTCATTGTCTTTAGATGTGATAAACTTTCTGTTTCACTGTCCCATTCATGCTGACTCATGTCATAATTGCACTTAAATGGGCTTCATATTCCTATTCTCTGGGTCTTGTTCTGTTGAAAAACTTGTTAGTTGGTGCCCATGGTCATTTGTAATTCTTTTCTAATGTTGCTGAAGAAGCCAGTGTAAACTGTGCTAATAATTTTTTTTTTACTTAGTGTAGTAAAAATAGTTTTTAAATTGTTTTTATGTGTTATTAAAAAAAAAGTATAATTTAATCTGTTGTAAAAATAAATAAATTGTTCAAAATACTTTTTTCTTCATTTTTATAATTATAATATGTAACACTTTCTTTTAAAAATAAAATAGAATTAGTTCCAAATTTTTTTTAATGGAATAGATTATTTTTATAATTTCAGAGTGAAAAAGTGCTTTTATATGATACAATTAAACATGAATTAGAGGATAAAATTCGCCGATTGGAAGAAGACAGACATAATATTGACATTAATTCTGGTAAAAAGTTTTTTTTTTAAAATTGTTTTGTAAGATGTTATGTAAAAGTTCACTTAGAGTTTCCCAACTTTTTAAGAATCCAGTATTTGCCAGGCCACATTAGTCAAATTCAAACAGGTGCACTGTCAAAATTGCAAGCATATTATAAGATTTTTAAGAATGGAAGCTGACAGAATGATCCCATTTATGAATTAAACCATAGTCATCACTCTTGTGAACATCATTACATTCCTGGTTCTTTCTAACCATTTCAAGTATGATCATTTTAAAAAAAATTTATAAATGTATTATATATTTCTGAAAAGTTTTAAAAAGATGCCATTAAATGTTTAAAAATATTAAATTTTGTCCTTCAAATATCAGTCAAATAGACTGTTTTAGACACACTTTAAAAAAAAAAAACAATGAAATTGAAAACATAACTTAATAATTATAATAATTTGATAATTCGTATAGTGAGGTATCCGAGGTGGGGGGGACTCATTAACTTTTAAATAAAATAGTGAAAAATACACATTCAAATACAAAGCAATCATATCATAACTAAACAAAACATATGATGACAAGGATGGCAGATGAGCTAAGTTTATACAAAAAAAAGTCACATTGTCACTCTGGAAAGTTTAGTTTGAAAAGATATGTTTTGAGCGCAGTTTTGAAAGCCAGATGGATGATATATGATTGAGAAAAAGGAGCTCTTCTGTCTTTAATTACTGTAATTGGTGTGTAAATAATTTTTACACATTTTTGGATCAACATTTTTAATTGCTTGCAAAGTGCTTTTTCCCTTTTTCTTGTGTGGTGTTGCGGGTGGGGGAGTATTTTGTATCCAAAGTACGTGAAGACGTATGTTTTGTTTGCATCAAAATTTTTTTATGATAGCATTATCGCTAATCCTTAAATTGTTTCATTTTCAGACCTTTGGCAAGAAACACAAATAATGAAAAAGAAAAAGAAAACTGATCCTTTACATCCAGAACGAAGGAGAAAGCCGCAAACTGTTTCTGATATCCTTATCATGATTAATAATTAAGTATAACTTAATATTAATAAAATAATAATAAAATTGGAGCTTCTGTAACATACTATAAGATAAATTATTGTTATGCACAGAATGAAAGCAAATTTGTTAAAATGTTAATTTTTCTTGTCCAAAACATACATTAAAATTTTTTTTTTGCATAATATCACTTTTATAATTTTTTTAAAATTACGGTGGGACAATTTTGTTTAAAAGAATTTTCAGTAGTGCACTACAGTGTGCCCAGAGTTTCCAGCCCGAATTGTCTCAAGGCTGGCTATGACAATGTGCAGTGGCCAAATCTTTTAAAAGCACACCTAAAATGGTGAATCTTACAATAAAAATTGTTTTTATTCAATGCGGTGTCAAAAATCAGTTTGTTAATAACTACTGAACCGAGGCGATCACACTTTTGACTAAAGTTGTTGGTCTTGTCACAGGGATTTTTCAAAATATTTCATGTTTTTTTTACTATTTTCTTATTTCCACTTATTGATAGGATAAGTGCATGGACACAATTCCCATATTTTGACCTGTAAGCCCACTCCATACTTTGACCACACTATTAAATGAATTTATTTATATCACACCTTCATCCTAGTTAAATAGTTGAATTATGTAACAGTAAATTTAATTTTGAATGAAAATTCCTTAATCTTCTCAAGTCCATATATTGTCTACATGGTTAGAGATACAGATGTTATGGATGACTGGATGCTAGTAAAAAAGGTGAGTTATAAACAAATTGTAGGTCGAGAACAATAATTTTTCTTCCTGTCTGTAGTTTAGTTTGTGTTCAACACCTTTTTAATTGTATAGAAATAATTATTTGACAATTGACAATCACACAAGTTTTCCTACAAGAATTTGAGAATCACTGATCTGGAACCAGATTAAGGTTGTCAAATCAATATAAAATTAGCATTTAGAATTTTCGTACTGGTGTTTTAAATTTTCGTACTGGTGTTTTAAATTTTCATATTGTCAAATTTATTTCTATTTCTATTACATATTACCATTAATTATTGAAATTATGTTTTTATTTTTATAAAACATGTGCATTTGACTTCATAATATGTTATGATCATGAGTTTTACAAGTAGCTATTTTTTTTTATTTATCACCTGAGTGTAACTTTTTCCATTAATTTTTTAATACAGGTTACCTACAGCAGCAATTACATTTTAAAAATTTTGGTTATCTTTCTTTGCTGCCCTTGAATTTAATATTACAAGATGACCCGCTGAGTAGCATTTGCGGCAGACTTGCTCATATTAGATAGTGCAAAGAACGTAAGGGGTGGGGGTAAGAGAACGGACACAAACAGCAGCACGAAGTAATGAAAAAAAGCGAGTAAATGTTGAGACATGTGCACCCTTTACTACCATTCCTCGGCAACCATAAACTGTGATTTTCGGACTCTAGGCACTCTAGGGTTAGTCATGTTTGCAAAAAATGGGGAAAAGAACAGGCAGATAAAAACATTTAATTTTGTGTTCAAATTGTTCCATCTGGAATTGAACCCAGGACTTTGTGTGCGCAATGCGGAGGTGATAACCACTACACTACGAATCATATTTTATTCTGTGCAGGAACAACGCATGGGAACGCAAGAAGCATTGTTGCCACAACCCCCCCTCAACCTTTTTTTTTTCTTTTCATCCTACTCTGCTTGCCCACTGTAATCTTTCGATCCCAGCGGGGGTCATTCGTTATGCTTATTTGCACATGGTCGATTACATGAATTAAATATAAAGATTTTTCTCCCATGACATTTGTATCCTAACATCCAAATTGATCCGAATAATGTAAGAAAACAGCAATGAGCAAAGCTGCATGTTTTAATATTTGTAATAACATTGTTATATTTTAAGCCTAACCTTATTATTACATATTTCAGGCCTTGAAGCAACAATCTCAAAAGAGAAAAGCTGAATGTAAGTTTTTTTAAAGCAAAGATTTAATATCTTAGTCTTAGAGGAAAACATAGATATTCTTTAAATTTAATAATAATATGTATATTGGACTGCCGTGAAGTGCAATTCAAAAACCAAACAGAAAAAAAGGCATTAGAAAAAAAGTTATATAAACTTTGTTAATGTAGAAAATTTAAAGAGTAACAAAAAAACCAAACACCTCTAAATCAACTTAATTTCCAAATAGACTTTATTATTTATATTAATTCTGGCACATTTATATCACCAGTCACTGGAATTATAAATATTTCATAGTTATAGTTATCAATATTGAAAGATTAGAAAAGGACAGTGTTCATTGATGTTGTATGCCTCCGACTACACGGAAGTGACCTGTCTCAATAAGAGTTAAATTTTCTGCCCTTTTTATAAAGTAAAACGCCTTGCATATTATCAAGTAAAACATGTTTCAGTGGCGTAGCTAGGAATTTGTAGGGATCTGACAGATGCCAACCAGCAAATTAGAATCATTGTGCTGTAAATTTTTAAAAGGACTACAAAATATATGTTTGGGGGGTGTGAAATTTTTCACAGAAAACGGATGCTGTGAAAATTTGCACAAGAGTTTGTTATTTTGCACACAGACCATCAAACCATATGAGGAACAATGCTCGCTGTCAGTGTAAAAATATGAATGTGAGAATATGTTACATTCATTTGAGTTTAAGTAAATCCTTTCAAACCTATAATTTTGAGTGCAGATGCTGCTGCTTTATTTTTTAATTTTTAATTTTTTTTTTTTTCAAATGTAAACAGATATTATAATACTTGAATGAAAATGTTGTCAGATATGGCTAGACAGGAAACCAACATGATCACCCAGATAACCTGCCTGTATAGATGAATTACTTGTGCTCAGGCATTTTCTAGACTCAGATGTTAAAAACAACTCACATAGTGCATTGTATTGATTTATTTAACACTGATTTCACCTTGGCTGGAGCTATTGGTGACATGAGTATACTCAGTCATTGCAATCTACAACGTTGGGCATTATTTTATACAATTTGAAAATGTTACTTATACTTTGCACAAAAAAATGATTATTTTGGTTAATTGACATTTTTGTTAAAAGTACTGGATATATCACTTAGGGACCGTCCATAATAATGTACGTCATGCTCCAGAGGAGGGGAGGGGGTGTAAGAAAGTATGACAGTTTGTGACAGGGGAAGGGGGAGTGTCCGGCCATGCGTGACGTCATGGTGTTTTATATATTAAATCGTAATTATTTTGTTAATAAAAAAATTATTTTTGTTCAAAAGTGTGACATACTTAAGGAGGGGGGCGTCCTGAGATTTGTGACAGCGGGGAATGGGGGAGTTAAAAATGGTCAAAAATAGCTTGATGTACTTTATGGACCGCCCCTTATGTATTTTATAGGAGACTTATAGTGATGATGTTTTATCTTACAGTGTGACGAATGGTGTAGTGAGCACCCTTCAAGATATTTGCATGACTTTGGTAATAAATGATGTCTATCATTGAATAATCAAGACTTGTTTATTAAATTTATCTTAATTATATCAATACTAAGTGTCCAGTGGTCAACCCTGCCTGGAGATTGCTATGAATATTTGGCCACACATTTGGGACATATTTAGAAAATAGTTCAATTCTCTCTGACAAGCCCATTCTTACTGATGATAAAGTGGGTTGGGACTGCAATCAGGTTGGGGTACCTAGTAGGTAGAAAAAATAATAATTGAACAGCTTATGGATAAGCTCAAAAGATGAAAGAAAACAGCGAGAATATTCTGTAAAAAGTAAAAATATTCTGCTCAGGGTTCATTGCGTGTGATGTAAGGGTCCCATAATACTGCATAAGCTTATTGGTTGGTTATTTCAGGCACATTAGTTTAGGAGAGAATACCTGTCTGTAAGTGACAAGTCAATCACAACCTCATCCACCATATCGTCATGTCTTTTGAAGTGTCTACAGACTGTTTATTGTTTAGCGTGTGTAAATGATCTCATGCATGTGTAAATGATCTCAGCTGTGTGTAAATGATCTCAGACGTGTGTAAATGATCTCAGCTGTGTGTAAATGATCTCAGACGTGTGTAAATGATCTCAGGTGTGTGCAATGACCTCAGGTGTGTGTAAATGATCTCAGGTGTATGTAAATTATCTCAGGTGTTCACTCACAGAATCCAAAAGGTGCCTGACCACAGCAAGTGTAATTATTGTATTTGTTGCGTGACCACATTTAACTGCAAATCATTATTATTTGTCTCCCAACGCCACCTACTGAGATCAATACTGATGTTCTGGTAGTAGACAACTGGATCCCTGACGGAACTCATGGAAGCAAATACTGACAATTTTTCCACAGCACTGCCTTTCTTAAATAGTAAAGGTACAAATGAATACTTATCTTTGCTTTAAAAAATAATATTCGGAACAGAGCTCCCCCACTTCCAAAACGGTTACCAAAAGCCAGTTTCAGACAAATCTAGTTTTTTAGTTAGCTGAACGGTAGTTGGACCCTCAATTTTTTCATAGTCTTTTTTTTTAAACAATCCACCAACACATACTTTAATCACCACTATGAATTGAGGCAATACACGTAAAATATTTTATGAAAGAATACAGACCTTTGGACGATAATGTGTGCACACAAAAATTAAAATCATCTGCTTTATAACTTTAGTAAACAAAAACCCAATAATTTGAGAGCCTCCCAAAACTGAATGATATATGTAATACCCCAAAATTCTCCTACACATGCACACCTTACTTTTGGAACACGACAGCATGTCCTCTTTTGCTACTGTGTAAAAATGTGATACCATCTTACTGCACACTCCCGTGTGAGCTGAGACACTTGAAGCATCATCCCAGGTCATCAATTTGGCCTTTCCCGTTTCTTTCCTCAAGTCAACAGGTCTTGTTTATTGTCTTGCATTTAATTTATAACATTGCGAGATAAAATAAGTATAAGCTAACTAAAAGATTTCTGTGACGCACCACAGATGGCACAAATCTACCGAGCTTAAACTTAAAGCCCGCTTACACATTGGTGTTTCATGCCCGTGCTTCGTCGCGATGTTAGTAAATTTTGTTTCAGACAATACAAATATTGTTTGTTATAAAAATGTAATGTAAACAAGAAAAAAAAAAGTCTGGAAATGGAATTATTTTATGATGCTCGAAATAAAAATGTCAATACATGCGCAGAAGCCCCAATAAAGTACAAACTACACAGCGGAATACTTATTGAGCTTTAACTATTTAATGCTATTTTTACTATTTCTATGAGTGAAAAATAACAAAACTTGATAACCACGTGACAAACTACAAACTATTGCAGACAAAACAAAGATTTTCACTAAATGGAAATTACAATATATTCTTTAAAGAACACACAGCATAATTTACTATTACTTTGTGAAAAGCCTACACACACGCACACAACATTTAGAACTGCAGAGAAACGACGTTTCCAAACATAGTGGGCTACAGGGAACTTTGAATTGAAGCAAACGGATTTACTTTTTTAAATAACATATCGAAATATTTTTTCTGTATGAATTTTAATTTGTAACAATGTGAATGATGTTATGGCATTATTGCAAAAATGATATAATTAAACATGCCTTGTCACCTAATACTCTATTGCTCCTTTTGCCACGTGATATTACTTTAGTAATGTGATATTTATTTATTTATTTTAAAAATTATACATCATTACACGACACGCATCTTACTTTTAAATTAAGTTTAAAAACTAATAAAGAACTCATAACTTTAAACATTGAGGTTCCCCAGAAGCTATGAATACCATTGAAGCTCAGATACATAATTTTCTTTCTTGACCCATAATCTCCTGTGGAAAGAGCAATGGGTCGCACAGACAACTGATAATTGATGTATTGCGGAGTCTGCTTTGCGGATGAATTGTAATATCCCGATTTTCTGGCAGTGTGACATTTGCATTATGGAACACGACATCATGTTTGAGTAGAACTTCATTAACTAGAGAATTGTGGCTCTTTCAGAAGCCTGGAATCCCACTCAAAAGTTTTAATACAATACACATTCAAGCGTGGCACAGAATAATTCCGAAATTCCCCTCCCCCAGGAAATACGCTACCAACACCACACAAATTTTTCACCCCCTTGAAATCTATATTTGAAACTTCTCACACCTCTTAAATTTTACATCGCATATTTATTCGGACCATATTGAAGTTTCCGTAACACTAAAATAATATATAAATTATGCACTAAATAACTATTCCGTTTGTTTTTTTTTTTTTTTTTTTTTTTTTTTTTTAGTCCTTAACCTCTTTTTATCGAGGTCGTAGAGAATTCTAATGTTTCCATCAGAATATTCTCGGGCTTAATAGACACTGGCGGCGCCCATCCCTCTCCAGGTCAGCGGAGGATTTTCTAAGTAAGCGTTAGTCATTGCACAACATTTTTAGAGTGGCTTTTCGTGGGCTTGACCCACGCCCCTCAGCTTGTGAGGCTAGGGCACTATTGACTTCGCTACCCAGCCGCCATATTTAAGAATCCCTATTTAACTTTAAAAAAAAAGATTATTTAATTTAATATTAGTTTATTATAATTTATATAGCATTTGTATTACCGATATCTTTATTATATTAAACTGCAAACGTGACTGAAATGTTGGACATCTTTTCAGAGGCATTGCATGAGTCGGTCAAGCAATTTTCCGGTCAGATTACCTGTATGATGTATGTGGTCAAGACTGCCGATTTTTTAATTTTTAAAAACAAATTTCTGCTGGCTGACATAAATTTATGGTGGATATCCGGATTAGCCGAATTTCTCCGTAAATTGACATTTACGGCTTATTTTCGACTGATTGCAAAATATTCGGCTGAAGACAGGAAAATAATGAAGTAATAAAACTTCAGCAATAAAACACTTTTACAATACTTGAGAATTTTTTAAAATAATTTTTAGGAAAAAAAAGTTGTAGACTATATGCTTTCCTACTAATACTGATACTGATACAGTGCATGAATACATTCCACTCAATTCATGAGTGACAGACAAGTGTTACACTTTTATATGCCCAGTCATGGTCTAAAAAGGAGGCCCGGATGCTTCGATGGTTGATTGACCAGTCGCGATTGAACCATCCATGAAATAACAAAGTTATTTACATCAACAACTTTAGTCAGTGGCATAGTGAAGGGGGCAAATCCTCGGGTGGCAAATTCCTATTCCTTAATTAGTTTATATCAAGGAAAATTTTACAAGAAATTTGAGCTTTTTATCGCAATAAAAGAAAAGCCAAATATTTTATTACTTTAAAAATGAAAGGAACTATCCTAAATTATTTGAAAGTTTTTTCTGTCCAAACTTTAAACTTCCTATATAAGCTATACATTCTTCTGACACAAATGCTACTGTACTGACAAAAACAAAGGTTTAAGTAGTACGACAACTTGACACTGATGTGATAACTTAGTTCATTCTTCAAATGTGACATCCGCCACTGCTGTATGAATAAAACAATACGCTTATCGAATCCTCTGAGTAGCTCATTGATAAGGGAGGGGCGGCTAAATCCTTGTTGTCAATTGGCTTCTAAAATTGAAAAACGTTTCAATAATGTTGAAGAAGAGAAAAGAAAAGCCAAGATAACAAACATTTAAAAAATAGAAATAAAGAAACTATATTAAAACACGTGATCGCTTCTAATGCCTCAACTTCAAACTCTGTCATAAATCTAGTCTGCTGATAAAAATGCTACAGAGCTGAAAAAAAAGTGCAAAAAAAAAAATTGCAAAAAAAAAAAAAAAAAAAAAAAAAAAAAAGCATAATTATCTTGTTTGTAAGTCTTTTTTTTTAATCATTAAAAAATGAACAAAATTGCTTATCTATTGGAATTAAAACTTAAATATAAATATAAAAGTAACCAATCATGGATAAGGGCTCAGCATTACCAAAGTTGTTTGGAATCGGAAATGGGATTTTAAAAATAGACTATTAATTTAAAAAAAAATAATAAAAAATTTTAAAAAATAAAAAAATTCGTTGTTGTGAAAGAAAAGAAAATTTCAAGGCGCTCTTGTTTGAATGTTTGACATTTTTTCAAACCATAGAAAATTGTGGCATTTTTTAGGCCACAGAGAGGAAAATACTGTTGCAAATAAATGCGATATTCTAGAACCAATAAATTTGCTTGAAAAGTACGATCGAATACTCGAGAACATCACCTGAAAACGGGTAAATTTTGTCGTCTCAAATTCAAACTGAGTTCATCGAATTTTTAGGAGACTTTGGAAAAAACCTTTTAAAAAAAAAAAAAACAAGATACCAAATATCGTTCAAGGTATTTCATAGTTTTCACATAAGGATCAACCAAGTCTAGTGTTGTGATATAATAAGATTTATTGTAGAATTTTTCAAAGATTTCAAGGAAACACAATTGAATCTGCATACGGCACATCTAAAATGATTTCAAATAAATGATGTTCTTAACATAATGGACTGCAGCGACCTAAAGTGTGTTACTACTTTTTCGTGGCTGGAAAGTGAAAGTATACACGAATTAAATAAAGACGCAAAAACATAAAATCTTAATTTCATTTCTCACTCAACTTGTGCATTGACAGTAATTTATTTACATGATGCTCCAACTGAAACGAACTATTTTAGTACACATGGACGTTGTCACGCATTCTTTTCCATGTCTCTACACCATTGGTAATATCTGATTGCTTCCCCAAACAAGGAATTAAACAGACTTCAGAATACAAAATAGTGTATATACCACAGAACCATTTTTAGTTTATTCTGAAATCTATAGAAAAACTGATAGAGGCAGACGAAAACCTCAACACATGAACAGATGGAGGAACATTGTTAGTCACAATTAAATCTTTTTTATTTTAGACATTTGGAAACAGGTACTTTATGAAGTCAATGAGGCTCGAAATTATTTACAAACGTATAGTGCTCAAATGCTTTGTAGAGGCTACATCACAGAGAAAATATTATAATACTTAAAGGGTGCTATGACATTTGATTAAAATTTGTATGTGGACACTTTATTCTTTTAATCTATCCAAGAATGAGAGAGCAATTATTTGGTGATCGAATCGAATATTTATCTATGTTATGTAGAAAAAGAGTTGAGAAGAGAGTTCATAAGCTGACACTACTGTAGAAATTAATGTGCGGATTTGGCAGTTACATAGAATTTGGAAAACATATATGATTTTCGTACATCAGCCAATCTACTGGACGTTGAAATTTTGCCTCACAACTAGATTACTCAAAATATCGTAGATGACATTGTAAAGCAAGGATTTTTTTTTACCTCAAAGGTTAAAAAAAAAGAATTAATTTATTCAAGACCAGTTGATATATTCAAGTGTATTATTATCTAGGCTCGAAGTTACCCTGCCTAAAATAATATGATTAAATCGAACAATGCTTACAACTGTCTTAAGCAGCGGAAGGTTTTAAGAAGCTTATTTAAAATAAAGTTGATGAAAAATTTATTACGATAAATAATGATTCACCAAATTTGACTAATCTATTAAGGGGCCGTCCGTAAAGTACGTCACGCTATTTTTTGACCCACCCCCCCCCCTTGTCACAAAGTGTCACAAATCTCGGGGCCCCTCTAAAGTACGTCACACTTTCGAAAATTAAAAAAAAAATTAACAACTAATTAAAATTTAACCGAAAACTTAAATCACACTTCACTATTAAACTGCCTTAGAATTTAAATATTTAAAGAACTATCAGATTATTAAATAACTTTAAGAGTAGAATAACTAATTGTCAACTGTTGCCACAGTTATTCTTTGAAACAGTAACTCAATCAATAGAATTTGAAGAAACAAATTGCAAAAATTAGACTTGGCACTTATATAATAAACACTATTTATCTGCTACCTTTTCAATTACAATGGGTGAGGTCAACTTTTAGATAATCTTCAGATTAAGGGGCCGTCCATAAATGACGTCACGCACCTAGGGGGGGAGGGGGTCACACTTTTGTGACGATGCGTGACGTGGGGGAGGGAGGGGGGGTGAAGAAATGTGACGTCACATCGAAAGGGTAACTTTAAATAAAACTTCCACTGAAATATTTGGTCACTTAAAATTTATTTAATGACTTTTTAAAAAAAAATTCAGTGCTTCTCAAAGTGCCGGTCGATAGGCTATCAGACGCCGGTTGGCGTAAGGTAACAAGACATGAAAATTAAATATAATTATAATTCTTAAGTTTGAGAATCCACAAGAGAACATACAAAATTGTAACCATGCGTCGTTTGATGTTGAGATCAAAGCTTTTGGGATGTAACCGCAGTTTCGTTGGTTCAATCGCGGCAGGAGTCTGCGAACTTATTATTTTTGGTTATCCCCCCCCACCCCCGAAACTGCTACTGGTGAGTTTTACAAACTGGACTAGTGTCTAAAAAGATCTGAATAGGATTATATGTTGATATTTTAAGTCAAAACGACACCGAATATCTATTTGGGGGTGGGTGGGGGGAGGGGAATATATTTGATACAATAATAAAAGTTTTAAGTTTGATATAGTTTTTCGATTGGATTTTGGTCAAACGCCTCTGGCCATTCTAAATATAATAATAAATGTGTCCATTTAAAATTAGTCAAAAGTATTCACTAACTTCATTAAATGCATCAAATTCTCGACATCGCAATTCGAGTGGAACACAAAACAACTGTCTTCTGAACTCAGTTTTTAAGGCATTAATTTTAAATTTGACAGAAAGGAGACTTGATACAGTCAAGTCATGTTGATTAAGATTATTGTCACTTTTGTCAATATAAATGAAAATAGGTTGGAGTTATATGTCTTCGTATAGTACGTAAATAAGAAATCTACATAGATAACAAATTTAACAAATGCATTTTCTGGAAGGAACCGGTTCAATAGTGGGCATATGTTACCAAGCGCACACGTACACATGACGTATTTGAATATATCTAGTGGAGTGAGGTTGATGTTATATGCCCAAATGAGTCTGCATTACCCCCAAAAATTCCCTTTTGACCCCAGATGTTATTTTTAAAAAGTATTATTTTAAAATAACTTTTTTTTTTATAAACAAAGAAGTTACAAGTAACGATTTATAGTCAATGCTTAATTTGTATGCAGTAAAATAGAATATAATCTTTTGAACTTGAACTATCCCTTAACCCGACGCTGGGTCGTTGGGGCACCATTTTGAGCTGCGCACTAACTCATGCCAAGTGTCACGGTTCTGAGCTGCCTTCTGGGAATCGCTAAATGAAAGGCCGGTCCACTCTTTGATGTTGTCCTCCCAACTCTTCCTTGGTCTGCCTCTTTTCCTTCTTCCCTGGACTGTGCCTTGCAATATCGTCTTTGAGAGACCTCCAGATCTTGACACGTGTCCGTACCATCGTAGTTTCCTCTTTTTAATTGAGGTGAGAAGGTCCTCATAAGGGCCAATGACAGCACTTATTTTGTCGCGGACCGCTTTGTTCGTGATGTGCGCCGTGTATATAATCTAAGGATGTTAAAAAAATGTCGTGTTTTTTTTTTTAAGGCCGGTTAAAATAGTTAAATTGTTTGAAAAAACGGACCGGTTCTATAGGATACCTGAATATTAAAATTATAAAAGTTTATATTAACTTTACTGTTAACCCAAAAGAATCGGATTCTAGCAAATTTTCTATGCCCACAATGATTGAGCATTACCCCCAAGAGTTCCCTTTTTACCCCAAATGAGATAATTTATTGGTGACATTATATTTACAACTGTTGTGTGACGTACGTGAAATCCTGAAGAAGAAAGAATTGAAAAAAAACAAAAAACAAAAAAAAAACAACAACAACAAACAAACTTGTGAGCTTCGGAGTTAAAAGTTATGATAAATATTGGATATTTTAATAATGTCATAGTATTTCAGTCCTCAACTTGCAAGAATTACTGTATTTTGCGACGCACAAGATGACACCTTAATTTCCTGCACAAATGTGGGGTTCATACAGAATGAGCAATTTTCCTCTTCCAGCGCATACCTAATAATTTTTAGAAAACATGAGATGTGATATCAATGTGATAATTTTAGATCAAATGCCTTTGATGTGCATATACTTAG
>MUZC01003274.1:96649-129708 GCA_002072015.1 Radix auricularia
GGTATGTTGAGAGATGGCATGGGCTGTTCCAGGAAGTGTTACAGTCACATGTGCCGGTGTAACAGGCCAGATGAAACCCCTGACCAGAATATACCCGGGTATAATCTGGCCTAGGCCAGAATATACCCCTGCAGGCCATAATATACCCATTTGACAACATGAAGATATATAGTAAAAAATGAATGAATGCACATTTAGACATTCTATGGGTGTTTTAGCTTTGTCAGAGAAGTTTAACTAATTTCTTAAGAAGGAAAGATGTTTTATTTACAATAAAATAATAATATTAAAATAATTTCTTTTATTACGATTTTATTACCGATTTTCATTTTTATCTAAAGTTACAGTCCAGACATATAAATAATATAGATGGAATCAGCGTGTTTTTAAAAAAAAAAATTTTAAATTTTAAATTTTATTATTATTTTTTATATTTTAATTTCTTTTTAAAATTTCAATAATTCAAGCAACACATGAGTTAATTATTTTTTAAAATTAACATTTTAAGCGACATATGGACTATAGTTGTAACTTTTCAAACGATTTCAAAAATTTATTTCGTGGACCTCGCTTATTAATCAAATCATTATTTTTTAATTATTTTGAGTATGGCAATAATTTAAAAAAAAAAAATAAAAAAAATTTGAGTGGTTATGAATTGTTTGTTTGTTTTCCTCTCATCAATTTTAAATTTTACTGGTAACAACTGTTTATGCCTATCTTCATTTTGTTTTTGAAATAATAAACATAGCATGGCGCCCCTCCGCCCCCTATTTAAAAAAAATCTATCTTAATGTACGCTGATCTGCAAAATACTAGAATAGGACACGACTAAAAGTGTGGGAAACATTGTTTGACTTTCCCAATGTTTCTTGTTTTATTTCCGAGCCTTTATCTGAAGCTCGGTTTCCTTTCGCGGCGTCTTAAGAAATTCAAAAGAAACCTTTGTTCCAGTAAAACAAATTAATTTAAAAAAAAAAAATTATTGCAATTCATTTTTACCAGTGTTACTCTTAAAAGAGTACGGTCATCCTTATTGGATTTTGCCCATTTTGGATTTTCCGCTTTCCATGCATTCATCTATTGTTCTGAAGCAAGAATTGTGTTATGTTTTATCTGCATTGAAGAGAACATCTGACCTCATCGTTCCCTATTATTTAATTGTAAACCAATTGTATTTATTTTCAAAGTTGTAAAATATAAATGAGTAGCATAAAGTTGGGAATGGTGGCAACCTTGTTGGATTAGGCCAATTTTCGCATAGTCAACGAATCGGATTTCGCGACTTAAATACCACATTTTTGGTCACTATAAAATAACCTAAAAAATAACCAGAGCGCAAACTTTGTCAACCATGGAAGACCAACTGTATGGTCAACTTTTACAATTCTACTCGTCAACAAAACTTATGTACCCCCCAGTGAAAGACGCCTAAGATGGCTAGGACATGTGAAAAGAAGAAGCCTGGTCGCATTCCCAAGTACATCCTATATGGAGAACTGGTAGCAAAAAAAAAGAGGAAGACAGGTCGCCCACGTCTTCGATTTAAGGATGTCTGCCAGAGGGACTTCGAAACAGGGAGAATATGCACTAGTGACTTGGAGTGTGAAGCAGAAGACTGCTAGAAGACAAGGCAAACAGTTGTCAAGGAAAACTTAAAAGTAGCCGAAGAGCGTAGAGAGAACGAGGCTATAGACAGAAGAGCTATAAGAAAGGCCAAAACATTGGGAAGCACAGAACTTCTTTGCACAATCGTCTTGCAAGACGGAAGGATGGTGATGATGATGTTATCAATAATCATTTACAAGGGAAGAGTTAAGCTAAAGAATTTATCGACTAGCAAAATACTCAGAAACACAATTTCAGTAAACTAAAAGTTTACAGCAATAAACAGGGTTCTTAACCCACCCAATCAGTGCTCCGATGATTCTGTTAAAGTTACTGTCTCTGGCAGGGGCGGATTAAGACTGCACGGGGCCCCGGGCTGCAATCAAAGGGGGGCCCTATCCAGCCAGCATTCTTAAAATAAAATGATTGTTAACAGCTAATATAAAACTGTAACTAAATTTTAATAATGAAAAAAAAAACGAACACGACGAAATAACTGTTTGATGTGTTCGCGGTAGTTATAATTGAGTGTGAAAAGAAAAAAAAATATTTGCCCTAGATGGGAATAGAACCCGACACCGGTGACATCACGACCATGTGCTATTTCCACACAGCCAGCGGAACTTCTCGAAAATGGGAAATTTAAAATATATATACTATATATTATATCATGCGAGGTGAATCAATTAAAGATTTTCGATTATTAGGTACTATCAATACTATCATGTCTGAACGCGATAAGTTGTATAGATAGTATTTATTAATTTATTATATTTTCAAGGGTTCGTGCAAACTTTTCTAAACTTTTATTATAAAATATAAAAAGTTTGGGGGCCCCTAAACCATCGGGGGCCCGTGGCTTTAGCCCGTTCAGCCCCCCCCCCTTAATCCGCCATAGGTCAATGGGAGCCTGCAACAAAAGGAACAAGAGAGCACCGGTGAAGAAACAGACTTAAACCTGTTTCACAACCAATGGAGATTAGGACTTTTAACCCGCTAAAATGTTCAAGAAGAACGCGTCTTAGCACGACTCTTGGCTTTACCTTTGAAAAGTTTGTATATTATGTCGCAATCGAGATCTTGAACAACCGAGATTTGCATATTAAAGGATAAATTGGAAAGGGCGGTTACTTCAGGGCCATAAGCTACATTCTAACAGGAACCGAGGACCACCACATTCTCCTCAGAGATAAAGTAATTCAACACATGAACACTGGTATTACATAACAGCTACATGACTTATTGAATCAAAATGTGGAATAGGTTGCCTGAGGAAACCAGGAAACCAAAATTCTATCACCATTAAAATTATAATAAAAATGCAAGACTAGACATAAACCAATGATAAGCGTAGGACGGAATAATCATCTGTATAGAAGTATAGAAGGAGTGTCTTTAAATGTTAAGATATGTTACATGTAAGGAACCCTAAGTGTTCACGCGCGTTTGAAAAGCAACAAATATAACCACTCTTAAATTATTGTTTTAAAATAATCATGTAGTGCTTGATTAAGTTAATGTTAAATACAATTTAAAAAAAGAAAACGCTGATTCCAATATATTGTGAAGATCCAAGGGTGGTTCTTCTGTTTATTTTCTCTATCTACTCTCACTCCTTCACTCTAACTTCACACACTTGAATTCGTAGTAGTTAATCACTAACTCCAAGACAGAATCACAGTTAATTTAGGTTTAATCTCTTAACTTCTCAACCTTAAAACGACACTCTTCCTTAACTCAGTCTCTCTGCTTATTCTCCGTCTATCTGTCCGTGTGTCCCCCTACGTGTGTGTCTCTACGAGTGTCTCTCTACGAGTGTGTCCGTGAGTCAGGCCGAGCGTTCCTCTTCTACATGTAGGCTCCGCTCCCCAGACTCTGCTGTCCGAAAGTCAAATATGTCAATCAAATAGTACCTCCACTTCATAAGACGGGGGTAGGTGGGTTTGACGTACCCCGTCATGGTCAGTAACCCCCCCTTTTTTTTATCGTCGGCTCCTTTCATCTACCGTACGGCCGAGTATCTCGGTCTGCCCTACCTGACACCCGGGCTAGATTATTTGCCCGCCTGGTCAGCTCCCGTCTTCAAAGATTCCCAATTCAAGCGAGCAGTTCGCACCTCTGGCCACCTGGACTCGCTCGCTCGTCCCGCGGCACCTCAAAGACCAAACATACTCTAGCGCCCGAACCGCCCTAAATTCCCGACAATATTTACATAGACTGTAACTTTTGATCTTGAATCGTCGAAATTATGTAAGGTTTCATATTTAAAAAAAAAACGATACAACGACATCATCCTTTTCAAATAAAATTAAATGTTCCTTTCATTTATCGTAAAATATTTTATAATTATTATTTTATTTTAATTAAAACAATTTTGCTACTTGAGAAAAGAGGTTGATTTTCATAACAGAGCTAAAACATGAAGAGAAAGTCTAAAAATTTGACTCATCAATTTTTTACTATGTGTCCTCATGTTGTCAAAGGGGTATATTCTGGCCTGAGGGGTATATTCTGGCCTAGGCCAGTTTAACCCCGGGGATATATTCTGGCCTAGGCCAGATTTTACCCGGGTATATTCTGGTAAGGGTTTTAATCTGGCCTGTTACACCGGTATGTTGAGAGATGGCATGGGCAATTTATTTTGAAGAAGTCAATGAAATCATCTTTAGCCACGTTTTCTAAGGCAAGCAAGTCTCTACAGAACCAGATAGCGATATCTCTTGTCGGTTCATGACTTGATGTTGCCTTACATTGAATTTAGCCTTTTCCATACTTGAAGAAATAACGCAAAGTTGTATTTGACTTTTCTCCACTTCGTACTGAGACATCGTGTTTAAGTGAAGATTCATATTGCCACTTGATGTTGTTGCGGCAAAATTGGTTACTTTTGATATTTGACCCTTGTCCCTTAATGACTGCTGAGCAGTTAGACACAGCTGACAGTAAACTCGATCTTCGTCAAAAGTTCTCCCATCAGCAGAGAACAAGCCTCCAAAACATTTACAGCTTTGTGCTTTAGGAGTTTCATGTTGGCTCGGCGGTTGTTTTACTTGCAGGTTTTTTTTTTTTTAATGAACTGCCTCTCTTCCTGGTTTAGATGACATTTTCTGACATTTGCGTTTACATAAAAAAGTCATATGGAATTGTTACATTAGAAATGATACAGCATAAAATCGATCTTAAAATGGAACGCAATGAAATTTTAGAAAGCAAAAACATTACGTTTCGGCGGCTCGTTCATTTTACGGCGGATTTACGGAGGACCAAAGAAGGCGGCTACTGCGGCGCGCCGCATATTATTGGCGGACGAAAAATCGGCGGCTTATTCGGCGCGCGGCGCCGGGTGAGGGGTTTGAGAATGGATGTTTAAACGTTGTAAAACCAATAGGTAAGGACTGAAACTAATTAGGTAAGGACTGAAACTAATTAGGTAAGGACTGAAACTAATTAGGTAAGGACTGAAACTAATGTTTCATGAAAAATCGGCTTTAGATTGTCACTTAATTTATTGTGATTTAAGTTTAAGTGATCAAATTCATACGGCATTGATTTTTTTTTTTAAAGTGCATAATTATAAATCAAAGCAGGGCATGAAACAAATACTCGCCACATAAGCAGGGCATGAAATAAATACTCAACACATAAGCAGGGCATGAAACAAATACTCACCACATAAGCAGGGCATTAAACAAATACTCACCACATAAGCAGGAGTTTTTCAAATTAGATGAATAACGGAAACTAAAAAAAATAAATCTTTTTTACTGCTCCGCTCCGGCTGGATATCTTATTTTGAAAATATTTTAATTATTTTAATATTATTTATTTGATTTTTTTTGATAAGGGTTAATTATTTTGTTGTAATAAATTGATTAGTTATTTTATTAGTTATTTTAAAAAAAATTTATAAGTTATCTTACACTTCCAATGTGTACTAATAATTTAAACAAAATATTTGGGGTAAAAGATAAAATAATGTATTGTAATACCCTGCAGACTACTAAAACAAGTTATGTCTATACCAGTAATTTATTACTAATTGAAGTGATAGATCAGTCAAGAAAAAAAAGCCACAATTTGTCTCAAAGCTACCAGGTATCACTGGTATTACTAGCAGTAGAAGTCATGATTTTTTCATTCATTCACAAGACGGTAATAAAAAAATATAATTTATAAAAAAAAACAGGAGAAAATATTATTTTATATTATTTTGATATTTATTGATTAAAATAGCACACACGAGAAAACGTTGATAATTATTTTCTTAAAAAAGAAATAGACAACCATTTGTGACAAGCATTGAAATGAAGGTATATGAAATAAAGTATTGAAAGTATTTGCACATTCATTGATAAATAATTGTAGTAGCAAAATGACCACTGTAACACAGAACAAACATCTAAAAATGCTGAAGTGAAACTATTCTAAAACTAAATTTATATTCATATGCTTAAATTAAATGAAAAGTTTGAGCGCATAATAATTATGAGTTTCAAATTCAGTTGGTCTCAAAATCTGAACCTATGGCGTACTAAAATGCCGTTCAAGATTCAATCAATTTTCTACTCTAGTGAATAATTAAAACTATGACATAAAAGAGTACCAGTATTTCGTTATGTTTACCTTTCCACAGTTTGTCGTAAACTCATCCCAGAATAGCTACCCCATCAATTTCTTAAACATTAATAACCTAGAGTACTTCGATATCAAGACCCAAATATATACCACAAAAAAAAAAAAAAATGTGATTAAAAAAAAATAATAAAAAAAAATCACGATTTTTAAAAAATATTCCGTTAGAAAGAGTAGTCAATAATAGTTCTTGTTCACACACTACAGAGCTTTGAACTTTTCAATTTTTATCATGTCTTGGAAATTATTATTGTTTTAAAGGTCTCATTTGAAGTTATGAAGATGGGCGTCCGGAATTTAAAGCAATGATTCAGATCGGTAATGTGCTAGTAGTGTTCGATCAGAATTCAAGTTGGTAGATTTCAATAACATTCGGATAATAAAATGAGGCTCTATGTAATCTAACGTGTTTTATTTTTAAAATGACTATTTATTAGGTGTAGATTATTGACTTATATTTTCTTTTTCTTTTTTTTTAATACATCAAAATAATTTTATTTGTACTTGGTAATAACATATTTGAAAATAAAAATACAGCTAATACTAATATTCATAAAAGGAGCATGCATTTGTTAATTCAAATCAGGCCTATCAGGTAAGCGTTTTGAAATTAATATCATGTCTAGATTTAAGTAGCTTTTTGGCATCAGGATGCGATTCAGACTTCAGACTGGTTTGTTCATTAGTTATAATTATTAGAAAAATTGCTTCATTAAAAGTTTCTAAAATGAATTTTGCAGAAAATCAGCGTGGTTTCAGTTACAAATGACAAAATTTGAAAACATTATAGTTCATTCACACCGCAAATTTGTTGTTTCTGTTTGAGTAAACACACTGGTTAAGAAATAAATGTCTACTTAATTCTAGCCTATTATTTGAAGCTATTTCTGTGACCATCGGGTTACATACACCTCACAGGGGGACTATCAATACTCTCAACAACCAGCACATCTCTTTTTTTAGAAGGTGTCCACACTTTTTTTTTTTACTTAGTGCGTCAGAAATCTTTTAATGCTCTATGAGGATACTTTATTTGATTACAATTATTTGTATAATAAAACAATAATTTTATAACTTTTTGAAAAGTCTAGAGTCTAGACTAATGATTATTTTATGACAGCGTTACAATGTATGTATTATCGAATGAGCTGAATAATGAGCATAATTCCTCCTAAGCCGTAACAGATTGTACCGGCTATGGCAAGCCCCATGGACCAGCCAATGTCCCGCCCGATTCCAACCCGGTTCTCCCTGTTATTGGATCCGAATAAGGCGAAACCGATGCTGGCAAAGAGTACTGTAGAGTAAAGATTAAAGATAATAATAATTTGTTACTATATTATATTGCGTTTATTAAAAACTCAGGACATACATGACGTAAACATAGCATTGATCATATGCACTTTAAATTTATCAAATACCCTTGATAAAAATAAACAGTGCATTATAGAGAATAAAAAAATGCACAACACATAGATCACACACACACACACGCACGCGCACGCCCACGCCCACACCCGCCCCCACCCCCCACACACATACGCGACGCATAGGCCTATCAAAAAGCCTAGAAATATGTTACATTTTTTGGTATATTAATCAATTAAATACATGGAGCATGCATCGAAACCACTTTGACCATTTGTTCCACTGGTCATTAATCAAATACATTGCGAGTTGATCCAATGCACGGGGTATGGATGACGTAACATCCAATTAATGTAAATGAGATGCTGGCTAAATGATTTGCCATCTCCACTTCTTAGAAAATCCACCGACTATTCATTAAAACGCCATGTTATTCTTAAAATTGTTTTCATATCATGAGGGGCCGTCCATTAAAGTACACCACGCTCCAGAGGGGAGAGGAAGGGGGTGTAAGAAAGTATGGCAGTTTGTGACGGGGGAGGGGGTTCGGCCTTTGTGACGTCACGGTGTTTTATATTAAATTATAATTATTATGCTAATAAATTTTTTTTCTGAAAAATGTGACGTAATTTAGTTGGGAGGGGTCCACTCTTTGTGACAAGGGGAGGGGGGAATTAAAAATGGTCAAAAATAGCGTGGCGTACTTTATGGACGACCCCTAACACAAATAAAACTTTGCAACTCTTGTAAAATATTTCTTGCACATAATTTTCTTCGCGCATAACCAAATAGTGAGACCATGGCTTGTCATACCATTGTGACATACCAATCCCTGTAGTAAAATGTAAAGAAGCTACCGTATGTCAAGAGGTACCGGAACTCGAATTTTAAGGGAAAAGTGTTGAAGCATTTGCTGCAAAAGGGAATGCCCCTACTTGGACCTGCCTTTTAAATCCTTTAAATTAACCCGTGGTGTCTGGTTAAGCCCTTGATTGTTTGCTTGCCGAAAAAAACTTTGGATCGATTTTAACCCACTTCTTCGTAAGCTAGCGAGCTGAAATTTTGCAGGCAGACTCGCGGCGATGATGAAAATGATGTATCGAAATTTCAGATCTACCAAATGCACCGTAATTAAATTATTGAATTTTAAAATTATTTGATTTATCTCTATTTATCATGTTAATTTTTTGAGTTAGAGTGACTTGTTGCGTATTATATTGAACAGCCTTTCGTGTCGCGCAATAAGGTGCGTATTATATTAACAGTACTTTTTAAAAATGTATTCACGATCGGTGAGCATTATATTAAACATGTTTTACTAGACGTAACTAAAATTTAAAATTTTTGGAATGTCTTGCGCTGTGTATTATATATATAATGAACACCTTTATAGTTATGTCTCGTATTTAAAGGATTATATTTAAAAAATTAGGATTTTTCCTTGACGAAACAGGCATTAATAAATTGTCGTATTATATGGAGCATTTATTTTTCGAAATCACTACATCACTATTAAAAAAAAAAAAACTATGTTTGTTACAAGACACAAGTCTATATGACATTGACATCGTAAAGTCGTGAACTTTCCATCTACCAGCACGAAATTTCTTTGGCGAAAGTGGCACTGACACACGTCAAAGTATAGCAAATGATTGTAAATTATATTTACTATTTTAAACATTATTACAAATACTCCTCGAGGTAATTGCATCAATCCCACTCATTGACAGGGTTGCCAACCGTCCGTAAGTTTACGGACAGTCCGTAAAGATGTATCGTAAAATAATTGCCTGTCCGTAAAATTGCTTTTAAAAAATTCAGACGTCCGTTTAAAAAAATGATAAAACGTGGAATCTCAACGCTTAAAGAAATCAGGAAATCATTTTTGTGATATCTATTTTCTTGATTCAAATTTTAATTTTTTAAATTGTTTTTGTGGCATCTCACGATATATTAATAAACTGTAAGAGCTTTCTTGACAGCTAGGAAAGGACAAACTTTAAATCACGCGATAAAATATTCATTGGCTATCAAACTGAACTACAGCTGCAAAAAGTAGATGCTCCATCAACTGTTGAAAAGTTTTATGTTGATGCTATTGCATTTTATACCAATGACGTCGGTGCAATCCAGAAAGGAATGCCTATTAGCAACGGAGTGCTTAAGCTCATGTCAGTACTAAAACCCACAATCAGAATTACGGTAGAAAAGTCGGAAATTTTGGATCTGGCCCAGCTTTTTCTACAAATTGTGTATCCAGCAGATTTTAAATGTTTAGAGGCCGAGTTTATTGACTAAAAAGTTGCGGATTTAAGTATAAGCAAGGCCGACGACGGAGGTTATGAGTCTTTCTGGCGTCAAATTAGACGAATGACTAGAAATATCGAAAACTTCGACACCTTCGAAGTTTGCACAAACAATGTTGGCGCTTCCTCAAGGAACAGCAGAAGTAGAACGCGTTTTTGCTGCTGATATTTTATTGAAAATCAACTTGAGAAACTCACTGTCTACTGTAATGTTGGAAATTTTACTGACTCTGAGAAATGGACCGGGAAAAATTACTCCCACAATGATTGACAGTGTAAATGTTTCTATGTATAATCAGAAGCAGGAGGAATTATAGACTGTCACTGATGATGAATGTCATACAAAAAACTGATGTTATAAAATTTGAATATTGTAATAAAGACGTGCTCTTATGCAGTGGCGTTGCTAGGGGGGTGCGGTAGGGGCGGGCCGCCCTGGGTGACACCATCAGGGGGTGACACCAAATGTAAAATTCTGTATATTCCCGTTATTTTGCAATGGAAAACTCGGAGGAGTTCTTTGTATGGGTTAGGTCGTTAGGGGGTGACACCATGAACTACCGCCCCGGGTGATACTAACCCCAGTGACGCCTCTGCTCATATGGATAATTTACATTTTTTAGCTACAGATCTTGGATTATGCTTCATATTTGTTTGTTTTAAGGTCAACATTGTATGTCTAATGTGTCCGTAAAAAATTGTTATTGTCCGTAAATTTTGTTTACATTTCTTATATTTGTCCGTAAATGTTATTTTATTGAGTTGGCAACCCTGATCATTGATTCAGATAAATTTAAAGATTAAGGTGCCGCCACCGCATGGGTTAATTTCTACAGGCTAGTTTGATTAAAAAGTCCTAACAAATGACCATGTAAAACAACAAAAATTAATGTAAATGTTTATGCTAGTCTGTCGCGCGGCGCGTATAATATTGAATATGATCAGTACTTTTAGTTATGTCTCATGTATAAGTGGTTTATAGTAAAAAAAAACAACACTTTGTTTTTATGGTTTTTTTAGGAACTTACTCCCAGCAAAAGCTATCGCAGTAGTAGCTTGCAAAATATCTCTACGTCTGCAGGAATCTGCGCACACGTAAAGTAACAGGATCAACAGTGCAAGGCCGAAGCCGATGAGACCAAGGCATTCCATGGCTTGTATGGCATTATGGAAATCTGAAGGGGGAAAATAATAAAATTAATCAAAATGTATAGAAATTAGGGTTGATACTGATTTTTAAAACTTTGTTCGATTAATCGAAGAAACATTTTAATAGATTAATTTCAATTAATTATACTTAATAACGCAAATATAGAACCCGTTAGGTCACGATTTATTTATTACTAGCAATTTACCCGCGCTTTGCTGCGGTAAATTAAAATTTTATTTATTGAAAAATTGCGTCTTTTTTATACAGCTAATTATGAGAAAAAAACTATATTTAGGCAATCGTCCTCATAGTGAGAAAGGATTTAATATTTTTTGCCTCTTACCATCACGGGAGTGTACTCAACAACTTCCTAAAGTTTCAAGCTTCTATCTACACGGAAGCTTGGAGAATTAGTGTTGATTTAGTTTTATATAGCCCATTTTAAGGAAAAAAGGTTTTGGGCCCAGACACCAATGAGTTGAAATTTTAAAAATTTATATAATTACTTTCTTTATTACCATCGCTGGGTGTTACGAAACAACTACAGAAGGCTTTATACTTTTACCTACACAGGAAATGGGAGAAGCAGTAATTTTCAGTTTTTAGTAGCTCATTTAATAGAAAAACTACATTGGGGCCTTCGGCATGCAGAAAGTGATATTTTAAATATATATTCACCTGTTACCATTGCAGAAGTGTACTCAACAACTTCCGAAAGTTTAAAGTTCTACATACTCTGCACAAAGGACAAATAATAATTTTCAATTTTTACAGATAAAGAGAAATAGTTTTTGGGCCCCCAGCCCCACATAATTTGGAATTTTAAATTTTCTTTTTGTCGTTAGAGGGTATTCAACGACTTCCCATATTTTCATGCTCCTTCCTACACGGGAAGTTGAAGAATTAGTGATGATTGCGTGAGTGCATTAAAAACTATATTTGGACCCCAGGCCCGCAGTAAAGTATATTTTTAAATATGTTTTCACCTGCTACCATCGTGGAAGTGTATTTGAGAACCCCCCAAAATTTCACGCCTTTACCTATTATGGAAATAAGAAAATTACAGATTTTCAATTTTTATATAGCTCATATAAAAGGAAAAAAAAAGGTTTTTGGGCCCGGCCCCCATGAGTGTGTACTTCAAAATTCTTTTACACCAACTTTCGTCGTGAGAGGGTACTCAAAACTTCACAAAATTTCATGCTCCCACCTACACGGAAAATTAGAGAATTAGTGATGAGTCGGTTTTTAATATTTGAAAATCTATATTTGGGCCCACGGCCCCCCATGAGAGGGAGTTTTAACATTCTTTTTTGCCAATTTTCGTCGGGAGCGCGTACTCAAAACATTGCCAAAGTTTCATGCTCCTACCTACACGGGAAATAGGAAAATTGGTGATTTTCAAGTTTTATAGAGCCATATAAGAAAAAAAATGTTTTGGGGGACCCGGTCCCCATGAGTGTGAAATTTAACTATTTTTTTTTCAAATCATCGTCAAGAGCACGTACTCCACAAATTTCCAAAGTTTCATGCTTCCATCTACACGAAATAGGAAAATTGTTGATTTTATTTTTTTATTGAGCCATATAAGAAAAAAAAAGTTTTTTGGCCCCCGGCCCCACATAAGCGAGATTTGTAAAATTCTTTTTCACCAATTTTCGTCGTGAGAGTGTACCCAACAACTTCTCAAAATTTCATGCTCCTACCTACACGGGAAGTTGGAGAATTAGTGATGTGTCGGATTTTTGCCAATTTTTGTCGGGAGCGTGTACTCAAATTTTTTTCAAAGTTTCATGCTCCTACCTCCACGGGAAATAGGAGAATTAGTGATTTTCAATTTTTATATAGCTTATATCAAGAAAAAAGGAACGTTTTTGGGGCCCCGTCCCCCATGAGTGGGAAATTTAACTTTTTTTGTTCAACCAATTATCGTCGAAAGCACGTACTTAAAAATTTCTAAAGTTTCATGCTTCTACCTACACGGGAAATAGGAAAATTGTTGATTTTCAATTTTTATAAAGCCCATATAGGGAAAAAATGTTTTTTGGGCGACATTTTAAAAATTCTTTTTCGCCAATTTTCGTCGTGAGAAGGTACCCAATAACTTCCCAAAGTTTCATGCTTCTACCTACACGGGAAGTTGGAGAATTAGTGATGAATCAGTGAGTGAGTGAGGGCTTTCCCTTTTATTAGTATAGATTTAGTGAAACCGGTTAAGTTGCAGAAATTCCATTGCCTCTCAAATTTTGTGTCGAAACACAGCAAATTGTATGTAAGTAACAAAGGATATAAATTATTTTATAATTTGGAAGAACATTAATAGAATTTTAAATGATTACATTATTTTAATGAATTAAAATTTCAACGATTAATATATTAATTAATCGATAAATCATTACAATTTGAATCGATAAAAATAATTTAATCAGTTAAAATTCTATAAAAATTTAAGAAAATATTTCGCATATTTTTTTCTTTCGCAGCCCTTAAAGAAATTACAATCAACTAAAACATTTGTACTAGTACATTCATTATATTTTGTGTCATTTTGATTTAAAATACTGATGTTTCACAAAAATAAGAATGATTTCATTTGCACTTGTTTTCAAACAGTAACATTTATTTATCTAATTTATTTATCTGCATTGGTGCATTGTTCACCAAATTAGGAACTCATACAAACCCAATTTTTTTCGGTTAAATACCCGCTGAAACTAGCAGCGAAACAGGGTTTTTGAGTAAATAGGGTGTATAGCCTACGTCACTGGCTTAGTGACAACTAAAATTGTTTGGCACAAAATAATTCTTGATGAATGATACACCGAAGTTTAAAAGCTGTGCCGTCTTCCCGGACTTTGCTACAGAAAAGTGTTGCAAATCCACTGTGCTCACCATTCAGGACTATAGATTTTTTCCATGGTAATTTAATGTCATTAACAACAGGACAAATGGAAGCAAATAAATCTGTCCCCCCCCCTTATTTTTTTTTTTTGGATGAACAATAAAACGTCACTGATTTTCGCAATCATTTAATGTAATCAAAACAGCGTATTATTTCGACTTTTTTAAAATAAATATAATGTCCTTACAGAAATAATACGTTAGTCAATTATATATTTAAGATGACGCCATGTGCAAGTTAAAATTAAAGTGCGGGTCATATTTAGCCCGCGGGCCGGACTCGGGACACAGCTGTTTTACATTGACCATCTATGTTTTACATTTATCATTATATGAGTACAACTATTTTATAAGCGCTGTCAGTACAAATGCGTGCTGGGGTACAGCGCTATCTAAACTATCAAATTATTATTATCATCACCCGCACCATTATTCAAAGCAATGTTTATAAACTGAGAAGCTTGAGCTACATGGCGGCGACAGGCCGAGTGATCCCCCCTTGTACATTGGTCAAGAAAAACGATGCGTTGTCCTATCTTCCTTAGCCAGGAGTCATCAGCATCCATCTCCTTTGTCTTACCGTTTCTGTATTCCCCTAAATTTAACTATTTACGTACCATTAGTATAAGCATATGGACCGCTTATGCAGTGGCGCCTTCTACAGTCAAAAAAACTCCACAACCCATAGCCGTCATCATAGCTGACCTTCCATGAAGATGTTGAGAAGCCGATGATGAAGAGAAGGAGACCTATTGCAAATGCAATTATCGCTATTTTGAGCCATGTTGATGCTGCACGGAAAATGTCCATTGCTGCTAAAAAAATAAATAATAATAAATAGATATTAAAAAACAGTTAAATAACTCAGGAATATAACAGAGCATTAATGTCATAGATAGCGCTGAATATTAATTAAATTAAGTAAGTAAAAATAAAATAAATAATCAAATTTTGAAGTAAATTATATTGAACAATAATATCGATAAATATTTCGTTAACAGCTCATTATTAATAACATTTTGCATTTCACGAAATTATTCAATCTAATGATTAATATTAATTTTTAAAGAAAATATTTATATAATTTTGAAAGTATTTTGGATTGAAAGAAAAAAATTCAAATGAAAGTCAAGCTGCACGATGACAATGCGCTCGAACAGGGGGGGGGGGGTCAAATTATATTGATGTATCGGATTATATTGATAGATCGGATTATATTGATAGATTGGATTATATTGATAGATCGGATTATATTGATAGATTGGATTATATTGATAGATTGGATTATATTGATAGATTGGATTATATTGATTGATAGGATTAATTTGATGTCGGCTTATATTAATGGATCGGATTATATTGATATATTTGATTATATTTATAGATCGGATTATTATATTGATAGATCGGATTATATTGATAGATCGGATTATATTGATAGGATTATAGTGATAGATCGGATTATATTGATAGATCGGATTATATTAGATCGGATTATATTGATAGGATTATAGTGATAGATCGGATTATATTGATAGATCGGATTATATTGATAGATCATAGATCGGATTATATTATATACAATATATCGTTAATTTTGAATTTCTCCTCATCAATAAAAATTATTTATTTTTTAAATCGATGTTATTAACAATCGCGGTGGTCGAATGGAATCGCATTTGACTGTCGTACCGATGGTCATGAGGTCGAATCCACGCGAAGGCGAGGATTTGTTCCCCCCGGCCTGAGGAGTCCCCGAGTCACCCAGCTCTGAATGGATACCTAACTAGACAATAGTTGGGCGGCTGGGTAATGCGTGGAACCCTTATAGCCGTGGCCTGTGACCGCTGCATCACTTGCCAACAGATCATCTCTCATGGTCTGTGGACGCAATTATCGTCTGCATAGAAGGAGCTTCTGTATATCTAAGAAGAAGAAGAAGAACTTAAAATGCTAATTGGGGCCGTCCATAAATGACGTAACGCACGTGGGGGGGGAGGTCCCCACATTTTTGTGTGATGAGGGGGGGTAGTTTAAGAACTGTGACGTCACGTCAAAACACTACCGCTTTGGGGGGGGGGTGTCACAGCTTTGTAGCGTCATATTTATATCATTTATAGATGGCTCCTTTCTCATATTTTGTATTCCTGATTAACTTCATTATTTATAATATTATATAAAAAAAATTAGCATAAAAATATTTTGTTTTTAAATTATGGACTTTTTTCACTATTGTTTGTATGAATTCCCAATTAAAGCATAATCTTCATTTTGAAAAACAGTTATAATGTTAATAATGATAAGTATTTTCTCTGTACAATCACCTCAGCACACTAGGAGAAGATGTGTTATTTTATTATTATTATTTTGTTTTTGAAAATGAGTTTTCCTGATGGAAATTAAATAATTTATTCCAGAAACCGGGAATCCTTTGGGGGCCGCCCTTAAAGTACGTCACGCTCAAAAGTGTGTGTGAGTGTGTGTGTGTGTGTGTGGGGGGGGGGTTGTTAGAAAGTGTGACAGTTTTGTGACCGACACATTTATTTTTTTAAATGAATCTTTTCTTTTTTTATATAGTAAAATGTAAATAGCTTTAAAAATAGTTTTCAAAATTTTGTTAAACGTTTGAATTAGTCTTATGTCAAAATAGCATAAAATGCGTATTCTCCTGAGTGTGTTGTTTATAAATCTGAATTGGATGCAGCAGGACTGTTATAAAAGTATCAGTAGTGGTTTGACAATCATGTTCGCATCAGCCAATATTTCAATCAAATTGTGAAATATTAGGTCATAAAATGTTGCGACAAAGTAAGAAGATAATATAAAAATAATAAACAAATTCAATATAGCACAAGATTTGGTTACATCATTTGTCAATCTAGTCTTTTTTTAAAAAGTCAAAATATTTTGTTTCCTTTTTATTATTTAATCGTTGGTAGAGGTCAAGTTTCGCTAATCTACTTCTGATTCTTATCCCATGTCAATAGATTAAATAATCGGAGGATTTTTTAAAACCTGACACATGATGTGTATTATATAGTTGTCAAGTCAAATATTTGCAATTTATGTCTTCAATTTCGATCTAGATTGAGTTACTGTTTCATTGAATAACTATTGCATTGAATAACTTGACTATTAGAGTGCCGTCAATAAAGTACATCATGCTAATTTTGACAATTTTTAACTCCCCCTTCCCCTGTCACAAATCTCGGACCTCTGCCACCTTTAAAAGGACGTCACACTTTCGAACAAAAATATAGTTTTTATTAGCAAAATAATTAAAACTAGATACGCCGTAGATTTGCTCATAGATAGTGCAAAGAAAGTGGAGGGGTGAACAGACAAAAAAATACATCACGATGAAATCAGAACAACGCGAATGTATCTCAGATGCGGGGATAACTGCGGCGCATTATTGATCTGGAAACATGAGCACTGTGGTTAGCCACTTGCCACCCCCACCCTGCACCACCCTAGCTTGCCAACCATAAACTAATTGGCATAACCTGACAAACGTCATTCGTAAAGCTTATTTCCACTCATCTTGTGCTTGTTATGGTATTGCAAAGTCATGATCGAAAAGGAAGTGGGAATTGAACGGGCACAAATACAAACATTTTTAAAAATTAAGAAAGGAATGTCTTAGCTGGGGATTGAACCTGCGACCTCCGCGGGTTAGGCGAATGTAATAATCAGTACACTACGAAATACATTTTAATTTGTTGTTCTGAAAGAACATAGTAATTGACCTCAATTCAACGAATTGTTGGTCTCGATGACCCCCACGCTGTGCACTACCTTTTCTTGCAATCTGATTGGTCGGTGGGGCCAGACAGCTTGCTACTTGCTTGGTGTCCTCTATGGTTGTACCATGAAGAGAATTATATATATAGATTTAATATAAAACACAGTGATGTCACACATGGCCGGACACCCACACTCCCCCCCCCCCTGTTAGAAGCTGTCACACTTTCTTACACCCCATCCTTCCTCTGTAGTAGCGTGATATACTTTATGGACGGCCCCTTAACTCAGTGGCGTAGCTAGGGGGCGGAGGGGGTGGTTCGCCCCGGGCGGGACTCATTTAAAGGGGGGCATTTTTGGTAATTAATTTGAAAAATATAGTCATTTCCAACAACAGCCCTTTTTCTTTTTTAAGGTAAAACAAAAATACTCTTAAATTCGAATCTTAATTAGCGGATTCACGCAACATATGTTTAATTACATAGTGGTAGTTATAAGTAACGCAAACAGTTCAAAAATTAAAAATCGCTCAAAAAAGGAATCGGTTTGTTTGGAAAATGAAGCGGTATGAGTTACAAATGGCGCTATTATAAGAAAACTGCACAAAAAAGCACATCACCGCTGGGCCAAGTAATATGTACTATTAATATCACCACGAAAGTTTTTGTGTGGAATTGTCGACATTTGCAAAAAGATGCACTAACAAGTACCTACATGACATGGTGGTTCAAATATTGTGTTTAACTTGCAAGTATTAGAATCTAATTTACATTTCTGTTTCAGTTTTAGAAAATTATTTTAAGGTAACTTACTAAAAATTAGATGTATTTTGTTTTTATTGCGTTAAAGTAGCACACACAATCTGTGTTTTTCATTAAAATATTGTTGCTCATTAAAATGCTACGTCTATCCAATTAAAGCAATGCGTAAATAATTTGAATTTTTTTAATTTATGGAAAATTATTAAGATTTAGCGCAAGAACATGAATATATTCAAATTTATCAGCAAATAAACATCACTATAACATAAATAATTTCGAAAACGACCTTTTTCAAAAATTTCATACGTCTTGGAAAAAATTGACACCTGAAGAAGTAACTAGTAAAACGAGATCAGATGCTGGAACTTTACTCAGTTCAATGCAATATTTTTCTTTTCTATAGTATCTCAATTTGTGGGAACATATTTTCTTTAAAATAAATAATGCCAACCCACTTCATGGAACAAAGTTATGTGCTGTTATAGATTATAGAGAGTTGGAGTTATCAACTGAACGCCGTGCTGGAAGAAGAATAAGTATGAGTGGAGAAAATTCAGGAGACGGGGTTCTATCTTTAGAGCAAGTCGTACAACGAGAAATGTTTTTATCCATAGATGCAATTATAAAAGAAAGTAATAGAACCCACTGATGAGTTGCATGTCCTTGCAAGAAAATAATAGTGTATAATACTATCATGTAATCTACTAAATGAAAATTTTTACCATCAAATAAATGTCTTTATTACCATTGACAAAGAACAGCTCAAATTGAACGAAAAAGGGTACAGGTTTTTATGGCTGTACACAGTTCTCCTGGCCAAAATCCGGTGCCTTATGCAGCTTAGTATGCGAAAATTGATGCGCGGGGCGCAGTTTGGGTAGGGATAAGGTATTAATAAGGATTATAAGTGAAAATTAAGATAGGTGGGGCCTATGAAAGTGTGAACCCACTGCGGCCGCATAGGTGCATGGCAGTGGCCTAAGACCAGCCAACGCTTTACCTACTCTACAAGAAGAGGCTTTGTGATGGAAAAACTGGGGAGGGGATTGTCCCCTTGATCTATTAAAATATATTAAAAATTATAGATCGGAAAATTCTTTACCCAACATTATAATTTTGCTAAAAATGTTTTCAACAATTACTATCAGTGTATCTAGTTGTGAAAGGAGCTTCTCCAAACTGTAGTTGATTAAAAAAAAAAAGAACCAAACTTTGTTCCAAATTGAGTTATTTAAGACTACACAATCTTGCAATATTGTCTAAAGATCGAACAAGATATTACAAATAATTTAAATGTTGATAAAATAATACACGACTTCTCAATTATGAAAGTTAGGTAAGTAAATGTATAAATATATTTACATACTGATGTATACAATTTCTTTGTTTATAAAAGAAATCATCTATTTATAAATAAAAAATAAAAGCATGTTAATTGTTAATAATTTGGAATATGTTTTTTTCTCATTTGGAGGCCTGCGACCTCAATAAATTTCTTGTGGTCTTTAATAAAAGCATCTTATATTTTTTTTAAATTTGTACTTATAGGTATATCATCTTATTCGGCCTATTTCATTAATGCTTACACAAATATGGCATGGAATGGTTAACATGTTCCACAACTTTTGCTTTTACCTTTATAATGTACTTCCTTTCAATTACAATTATTTTTTAATGTTTATTAATTTATAAAAACCATCATACGATTGACTTAAGTGACCGTCCTCAAATGACGTGTCGCGATTTTGGCTGAAAATTTATCCCTTGCTCCCCCCTTGTCACACGTCCTTCACAAAAACTTAGACCCCTTTCTTCAATATGACATCACCAACCCCCCCCCCCCCCCGTCCATAAAAGCCGTATTTTCTATTTGAAAATCAGCATGTTTCCAATTAATTTTTTTGTCAGTTAAATATTTTTTTTAGTGTAAGGCTGCACTCTAACATCGTAACACGTGTAAAACCCTGTAACACTTTATTAAATTAAGTTTCGGTAATCATATATTTAAGTGGAACTTTTATTCAAATTTTCGCCTTTTTATTTGACTTTAAGTGTGTGACGCCCTCTCCCCCCACATGTGTGACGTCATTTATGGACACCCCTAAAAGGGCGGCAAATTGGAGACCGCCCCGGGCGGCAAAAGCTCTAGCTACGCCACTGCCTTAACTGTTCTACTATTAAAGTCATTTTAATAATCTGATAGTTCTTTTAAGTAGGGGTATACCGGGTTTTGGCTCCAGCTCCGGCAAATCCAGAATCCGGCAGGATTTCACTTCATAAAACCTGCTTTCCGGTGGAGCCCTAATTTATATATATTCATGATGGCTCCGGCAAATCCAGAATCCAGCTATTTTAACAAATCTGACTCCGGCTCTGGCCGGATTTCACTTCATAAATCCGGCCAAATCGGCGCCGGATTTCAAATTTTTTTATCCGGACATCCCTACTTTTAAGTGGAAATTTTATATTTTAACACAGTTTAATAATGATGTGTATTTTAAGTGTTAAATTAAATATTTTAATTAGGTGTTATTTTTATTAAATAAAAATAATTCGATAGTGTGACGTACTTTAGGGCGGGGGGACGTCCAAGATTTGTGATAGTATGTGTGGTCAAAAATAGCGTGGCGTACTGTATGGACGGCCCTTTGAGAGGAATTTTTTCTTCTATAAAAATTTTTTAGACTCTGGATGATGGTCAATGAGTTTAGTGCTTGCTTTCCATTATATACCGTAAGTAGGGGAATCCTTGTCAGGTACTTGTTAGAAAATCATAACAGATAACTTGTTATTTCTTTCAGGCTACGAAGGGTAAAAAGAAAAGAAAACTTAACTGTCAAAATAGCATGGATGCAAAAATGTTGTTGATGTGTTACACGTGGAGTTTCTCAGCCACTTTTCGGTCACAGAAGTAAGATTAATCCCGCTATGTGCTGTGTTTTATAGACTTCCCATGATAGAAATTGAATAATTCTTTATTGCAGTAACTTGATACAATTATTTTAAAACTCCTTTTAAAACATAGTATCTTATCATTATAAATTTTGGGTGTTAAAAAGTTAATATTGCGTGTGCTGCTAGTAATCATTAAGATCGTTGAACTAAAATCAAAACTGTTTATTAATTACTAAACTAATTATTTTAAAAGTAAAAAAAAATGTTAAAAAATTATAAGCAATCTTTCAATATATGTAAAACCAATTGTAAAAGTAAATTATTTATTAAAAATTAAATAAAAATTTATTTTTAACAATTGCTTTTTTAAAATAATCGATATTTATAAACCAATATTCAAACATTTTCAAATTTGTCAATTAAGGGGAAAAAAAAGTTAAATTATGGGACATCAAAAACAAACAAAACGTTAACCCCATGAAGTGAGCTGCGGTTTTAAATCACCATCTTCTTCTCTATATATATAAAGATGGAAGTATGTATGTCTGTATGCATGTCCTTTATAGCTGACTGAACCTTTCATCCGATCCCCATGAAACTTTTGGAGACTTTTTAGTACGCTCCCGGGATGGTAACTGTCAAGCGTTAGATAATGAAAAAATAATTGCATTTTAATTATACTTATAAAAACTTAAGAGCGAATAGTAAATTACTATAGGGCACTGAACTCCTGGTGTCCATTTCCTCGGAGCTAAGGGCCCCAATGTTGAGAAATATAGCTTGAGTACAGTGGAAATTTTTAAAAAATAAATAAATTATCACTCATTTTGGGGCCAAGGATCTTATATCGTTTTTTTCTTCTGTGGGCTTTTTAATTATTAATTTATTTATCAGCTGGCTATGAAACTTGGACTTTTTTTTGCACACGTCCGCGAAGATTTCTGGCATACCACTCATTGGTTTCTTTAAATCTATTTATATTTAATGAGATCGTCTGCTAGTTGTAAAATAAAAACAAAACACATTAACACATGCTCTCAGATTATCAGCAAAGTGCCAATGCAAACTTTAAACATAATAAATTAAACTTTATTAAGTATGCACTTCCTCAGATCTAGTAATCAGTGAATCAGTAAATCGTATTTTGCTTTTATACACAACAAAAAGGTATACAGACGTTTTCTTGGAAAGAAAGAAATAAAGCTTATGAAGTATACCTTCAAAAATTATTTCAAGAAACACAATCCGTTAATCTCCAGACCTAAACTCGACAATACTTGACATTTAAAATTTTGGAACACGTCATTAAGAAGGGAAGCATATTTTCACGTTCATTTAAATGTGTTATCGGTCATATTATTGTAGACATGAGAAAATGTATTATTAATTTTTTTTAGTGCATTGGAATAAAAGCGTGTTTTTAAAAATCTATACCCTTAATGCTTTTAAAATGTTTAAAACACATGTTTCTTAAGTTTTGTAATCAAATGTATCAGCTGAACGTTTCTTCGGGAATTTTTTATCATTTGAATTATTTTTAAGATATCGTGGAGGAACTTAAAATATTTGAAAAAAAAAACAACAACAAAACATTGCAGGCATGTACCATGTGATTTATCTTACATTTAAACAATAGCATATGGGGGGATATCTAAACAACCTTATCTTAGATATACAGACGCTCCTTCTATGCAGAAGATAATTGCGTCCACAGACCATGAGAGATGATCTGTTGGCAAGTGATGCAGTGGTCATAGGCCACGACTATAGGGGCTCCACGCATTACTCCAGCCGTCTAGTTGGGTACCCATTCGGAGCTGGGTGACTCGGGGACTCCTCAGGCCCCGAGAACAAATCCTCACTTTCGTGTGGATTCGAACTCGTGAACATCAGTATGACAGTCGAGAGCGCTACCTCTCGACCACCACGTCCCACTTAACTTTCAAAGCATATATCTAGTGCGCATGACGAATGTCGACGTTTCCTTCACTGTTTGAATTGAGTCGGAAAAGTTTACATTGCTGACACGAGTGCTATCCCTCCCTCCCCCCCTCTCTCTCTCACACACACACGCACACTCACAAACACACTGAAAATGCTGAGTGTTTGTCATGAAATCTGGACGCGGGGGAAATTGTGTCCAAAACAAGCCACCGATTTAAATATGCGGATTCGAGGCCAAAAATCTCCACCCAAATTTGTAGTATTTTTTAAATTAGGAAAAACACTTGAAGCATCACGCATGATAATATGAGAATATTGGAGATTTGGATCGGCGTTTGAAAAAATAAATATTCTTTGTATAGGAAAATGGTGGGAAAATAATGGAAAAGGTATCAGCTGATAAGAAGGGGAAACAAGAAAGAAATTGGAAAGTGTAAAACAAAATATTAAATCATGTGGAAAAAAAATTAGCGAGATAGGGGCCGTCCATTAAGTACGTAACGCTATTTTTGACTATTTTTTAAACTCCCGCCTTCCCCTGTCACAAACTTTCACAAATCTCAGAACCCCCCCCCCCCTAAAATACGTCACACGTTCGTACAAAAATATATATTTCTTATTTTTTATTAACCAAATAATTAAAATTTAACATAAAACACCGTGACGCCACACATGGCCGGACACCCCCCTTACCCCCTGTCCCAAACTGTCACACTTTCTTACACCCCCTCTGGGGCGTGACGTACTATATGGAAGGCCCCATATGTGAAGAACAAAAGAATAAAATTAGAGTTTTTACAATAACAAGTTCAACCACAGGTATGGATCCAGCTGGCTTAGACTTTTGCCAGCCCTCCCACAATAAAACCTTTTCATTTTCCCGAAAATTCGATCTATCCTCAATACAAGGGGGGGGGGGAATGCACACGGTGTAAACTGCCCACTCCACAAATGTTCCCATTAAACGCTGCGCGAAAGTGCAGCTACTTGACGCTACGCAGCAGTTTTTAGTTGCCACGCAGCAAACATCGATTAGGAGAAGGTTATAATTACTGATACGGTTAACTATTTAGACATTTGTCAGATGCCTAATGTTACTTAAACGAATCGACAGCTTCGTTGCTTTCGATGAACAAAATTCATATCAAATTTGAAGACGTAAAATGGCTCAATGAATTAGTGAATCTTATACTGCTGCCGAGGAGTGAGGACTCATCAAGTAAAAGGTGTTTTTTAATTTTAAAAAAAATGAAATGAGCAATCCTTTAAAATGTATACAGCTGTAATTGAGAGCACTGTTTTATTAACAACAAATGGAGATCGTACACCGTATTACAGGGGCCGTCCACTTCAGACTCTAGAGGGGAAGTAAGAAAGTGTCACAGTTTGTGACGGTGAGAAGGGGGGGTCCGGCCATGTGTGATGTGATGGTGTTTTATATATTAAATCTTAATTATTTGGTTAATAGAAAAAATGTTTGTTCAAAAGTGTTACGTACCTGGGGGGGGGGGGCGTCCAAGATTTGTAATAGTATGTAACGGGGGGAGGGGGGAGTTAAAAATGGTCAAAAAATAGCGTGACGTACTTTATGGATGGCCCCACACGCAAGATTTTGACCATACCCAGTTATATTTACGAAAAAGTGTTTGACAGAATTTCTTCGTCCCTGATGACATTTTGACTGTAAATATTTGGAATCAGCTGAGAACACAATTTTTTGTCATGCAAATTCATTGCGCGCACAATATTTGGTTGTTAACCTATGACTCATGACCCCTCATTGAATATGCTTGAGTGAGATTAATGGATTTACCAGTTGTTTTTTTTCGCCCATATTTTGGGCCAAAGCTACCAAAGCGTCGTTGCGTCGCCCAAAGAGTATATAAAGGCCAAAGTCCCCTTTAAGCTGCGCAGCGGCACAGAAATCTGGCCGACGCCGCGCAGCAGCTTTGAGATACCGCGCAGCAAATTTTGTAAAAATATAGCACAAAAATTAGATTCTGTACAGCGTTGCACACGAGTTTTTGTTTCGTTTTTTTTTTTTACTTTGCACATGGACCAACGAAGTTTAGAGTGAACATTGATTAATGCAAAAATTTGTTAGCAAACACTTGGCTTTAATGGGAAAAGGTGAAATATTATTTCAAATTTTTTTACATGGTGTTCGCAGTCCTTCAATAATTTAATGCACAGGTCGTTAAAATAACAGTATGATGTTGGAATGTGAAACCGCAGCTCTCGAGCCAAATATGAAGTCAGACGGCTTTTGCAACACTCTTTTGCTTAGGAGCAGTGGAGTCAAATGTAAAAGCTCTGACTATCTAATGCGAGGAGCACATGCACCTGTTTAATGATCCAGTCGATCTATATTGTTTCAACAAAGTTAAGCGAACTTCAGTTTCGAAATGCACTGATTGTGTTTGATGAGATTGTTGGTAAACTTAAATCATATGAAAACTTAAGGATTAACAAGCGTAACATGGTGAAAACTAACACTCCAATGGTCCGGAACTAAGCTTTCAGATTTTGAGGATTTAAACGTGAAATCCCAACCTACGATTCGTTGAGTGGACTTTGTCTCCGGCCCCCTCCCTCCTCCACCCAATGAAACGAATAGATGCAAAGGCGATTATATTATTTTATTTTTAAATTTCAGCATTCTGTTTTACTTTGGGTCAAGAAGAAATGTTAACACTTATGTCCATAACGACAACCATCTGTCTAACTTAAGTTTGTGCTTGTTAGTGAAATAAATTTGAATGATGAAGGTTTTCCTTGGGATATTGCCATTTGTTGAATGAATAAGGAGCAATTAAGGAAACTGCCATAATGTTGGTTATTTGCGATACATTTATTAATTTCAGGCGACATTTTTTTTAAACCTTGAATTCAGCATCAAGAACACTGAAGACGTAAAATATAGAAATAGACTAAGAATTACATGTAGGCCTGCTTATGAGGATTAAAGCATATAAGAAAAATGGACAACGCTCAGCATATACGATATGTATAAAAGACGTCAGAAGACCTTCAGCAATGATTAGTGGCTGTTGGTGGTAGGTACGTGTCGGGACTAAGTTGCAAGAGTGGATAAATAATATAAATAAAGAAAGCATCATTTGAAAATAAATTATTTTAATATTATTGAATTTAATTTTCCTAATTTCATAAAAGCTTTTTCACTTAAAAGGTGGACGATAGAGCTTACTTCTACATGTTTGTTTATTTATGTACAATTTTGCACAGGTAACATGGATGCTGTACAACCTTGCACCCGAGTTTATGCTTTTGCACACAGACCAACGAAGCTTAGAAGGAACATAGCACACCGCCCCCATCTTCCCAGGCGACTACCACCCATTGTGATTAGTTATCATATTTACATGCTGGGTTTGCGGATTTAGTTATTACCTAGGCTGGTGTACGTGGCTTTTATAATAATTTGATGGAGCTCTTTTAAATAAATATCAATTATTAACCACTCATTATTTTTAGTTTTGATTTGATCCCTGCAATTTTTATATTGAAAAAGTTGACAGTTAAGGCTAAAAAGTACGTATTTTATATTTTTTACAATGCATTACATTATTCATTTCTTGATAGGTGTACAAATATGATTCAAAAACATACCAACGTCTCATAGATATAGTCTTAAAATGGGTCATGTGATTAGACTGCGGTACATTTACTCACTGTTAAATAAGATACCTTATTGGATGATCTAGTAAATCCCAGAGAAAGACACGGCTCCGTCTGCCTTCCAAACAGTCTTTTCTTGGACCAGTTCCAGGTAGCGTCAGCCAGAAAGAAGTGCAGGAAACTCTGCGCGGCCCTGACTCATTTTGAAAATAAGCATCCCCCCTTCTCACATACCAAAGTCCCGTTACCCGTTACACCCAACATGAAGTAGGTTGCGCGTGTGTTGTATGCGTAGTGTGCTGAGTTTCCTTGGGTATCGTGGCTGCAAAGTAACCACTTCTTTGGAAAGCCAGTAGTAAAATAAAACAAAATAAATAAGGACCAATTAGGAGACACTGCCATTATGTTGGATGTTTGTTAAATTTTCTTACATCAAAATTCCTACACAAATTATTGCTATTAAATCTCAAATATATATTTTTAAAAATATATAATCAAATATATCACCGCACCAAACATATAAAGCTTTTTCCTTAATGCATGTATAAAACAATTAAAATTATCTTTGTCAAAAAAATATTTCCTAATTACCGTACCCAGGTATGATCTTGCTTGAAAGGAGGCCCCTTTCTTAGTGATAGTGGAAACCCTTTCCCCCCGTAGCACCCATTTTCATAGAAATCTCATGTCTTTGGGTACCAACCATTTTAGTAAAAATACTATTTCTTAATGGAATCCCAAGCCATATGGAAACCAGTTCCTCATGCTAACCTGTTATAGTTTGTATCCCGTTTTCCTGTGAGATACTATTACAGATGGTAATAATCAGGTTTTTTTATACGAAATATGGCTATAATTCATCACAGAGGCGGATTAAGGGAGGGGGCTGATTTGGCTCTAGCCAGGGTTCCCCGATTATTTAAAGTTTCCCAAACTTCTTATTTTGTAAAATAAAGGTTGGCATATGTTCGACTGAATCCCTGAAAATTTAATAAATTAAATAACAAAATCTCATCCATTTATCACGAGAAGATGTCAAAGTGTAAAATATCAGATGTCGTCATCCATTTGTAATAACATCTAAAAGGCAGGAAATAAGAAACCTAGATTAAAAAAATAAAATAAAAAAATATCGATTACGTATTAATTAGCAAAAATAGTGAATACCAAATTTTGACATAATATTCAGGGGGGGTAGTGAGAGTGGGGCAATGGGGCAAATTCCTTGTTATTAATTAGCCTCTAAGAATAAAAATAAATTTGAAGTTGGAATGTTTATCAAAATGAATAGAATATCAATTAAGACTATCATATATACGAAACGATTCAACTCCCAAAACATCCAACCCTATATTGGATATAAATTAGTCTGATATTTATGCTTCCGAACTGAAAAACCAAGAGGCTTAAGTAGTATGCAAACGTGGCAATGTTCTGCTTGTAACTAAATTGATTGCTGTAATTGAAAGCCACCCATGTCATAGTAGCGAAAATTACTGTATCTGATCACTTTCAAATATGAGCCAATCGGATGACCCACGCGGCAAATGTTGGGGGTGGCAAATTCATCATTCTTAATTAGCTTCTAAAACTGAAAACCGTTTAGATAAAGTTAATGAAATATTATTTTTTTGCGCATAAAAAATGATGAATCGAATGAAAAGAATAGACCATTCAAAAGACAAATACGTTGTTGCAAAAGAAAAAAAAATAAAGTGGCAAAAGTTCTTGGTAGAATGTTAGACAGATTATACCCGGGTATATTCTGGTCAGGGGTTTAAACAGGCCTGTTACACCGAGACCAAGGGTATCCCTGTGTCCAATCAGCTCCGAACACCAGTTAAGGCGGCTTATGATAGCGTGGAACCCATGGCGTCTGAACGCTTCGTAACTTAAACCAGGAAAAAATGAAGCAAATAGAATAGAGCAATAGTCTTTTGCACAGATAGAGCGTCTGTATATAAGACAGCATGTACTTTATGAAGTCATAATGCCCGAAATTATTTACAAATACTCAGTGCTTAAAAATGTGTTTTGTAGAGGCTACTCACAAAGAGCCTAATAGAATGATTTGACATTTGCCACAATTCTGAGACCTCATCCTTTCAATAGAACCTTCTAATAAAACATGAGAACAGATATTTGGTGATTAAAGCTTTTAACATGTATCAATGTTATGTGTAGAAAAACTGTTGAGAAGAAATTTGTACTCTTTATAAGTTGAGATTACTGTAGAAATTCATGTGAAGTTTTAGCGGTTTTATAGAATTTGGAAAACAGATATTATTTTCGACCACCAACTAATCAAGTGGATTTTGAAGTTTTGCCTTAAAATTTGAGTACCAAAAATATCTCACAAGACATTGTCAAGAAAAAAATATTTTACCTCACAGGTAAAAAAAAAAAAAGAATTAATGAATTCAAGACCAGTTGATTTATTCAAGTTTATTAAGATATTTAGACTCGAAGTTACCTTGTCTAAAATTATATCATTAATTCGAACATTCCTTACCACTGTTTTAATAAGGTGTTAAAGTAGCTTCTCTAAATTTAAGTTGATGAAAAGTTAATTACGATCAATGATGTATACACCAAGATTGACTTTTCTATAGCTATTTTTACTGAGCATTGCATGGCTGACAACATGGATACATGAAGGGTTGTGCTTTATGAGGAAAAACAGAAAACTTCAAGTTTATTCAAGAAATGAAAGTTTTCTTTGTATTCCAAGCATGATAATGTATAGTGCCCTTATTTTTTTTATTTTCGAACAGAAACTATTTTTAAAAAAGCAATAACTTAGTTTGTTGGGTTTTGTTTGTTTGTTTGTTTGTTTGTTTTTTTTTTTGGTGGGGGGGGGGCGGCGCGGGAAATGTGGGTTCTGCCCCGGGCGGCACATACCCACACTACGCCGCTGATTTTGCACATGAAAATCTCGTCTTACATATTGCTTTTGTTAGAGTAATACACTTTAATAAATTTGTAGATCTACATTTCATTTACCCTACTGCTACATTGCGCAATTTTAACTCTAAGGTTCATTGGTCCAAGCGCAAAATTACAAACTAGCGTGCAATGTTGCACAGCACCCATTTTTTGTGTAAAATTCAAAATTATATAAACCCAATTATATTATGCTCATGGGCGTATACAGTGGGGGCATTAGCCATCCCCCCTACATTTGAGAAAAATATCTTTTTTTTTTTTACAATAAAACTGAACTTAATTCCCCGCAAGCTAATTACATTGAAGACAGTGTACACATATCAAACATATATTTAAAAAAAAGAATTATATCTACAAGTATAACTGATTACATTACTTATTGTTGCAAATAAAATTTCGGTCACATTTTTAGCAAAAATACACCAGCATTTATATGTATGTGTCCATGTAGTTTCACATAGATACCGAACATTTTGATTTACTTTTTTTCGCTGATTACTTTCTCGGAAAACACTTAATTGATTTAATTGTTCCTAAAGTGTTTCGTATAGCATTCACATTATTTAAATAGTTCACGACAAGATTAAGTTTATGTGAACTGCAATGTACAAATGCAGCTTTTGGTTGTTGTTTTTTTTTCCTTCTAATTATGGGTTGGATTCCTCCTTCTTTACCAGCCATTTTAGAACAGCGGTATACTTAACAATCAAGCTTTGTCATATCTAATCCAGATTCTAATGAATTTTAATGTTGGTGTTGGCTAAACTTTCAGCTGTACTTTAGACAATTGGAATATATCCCACGAATTCTTCTGTGACCATCATTTTCCCATTTTCTCTTTGACAAATCTAACACCAAGTTACATCAACTCAATGCCTGAAATGTCATTTGTCTAGTCGGCAAGTATAGAAAATGCAACTGAATTATTTCCTTCACGAACAATGTCTACACGCAAGAGAGACCCACAAATTTCGATAAATTATAATGATTTGCATGGTTGCCGAGGTAGACCTGTCAAAACGGCCCCGGACAAAACGGCCCCGACATAACGGCCCCGGTCAAAACGGCCCCATACAAATCGGCCGTGGTCAAAACGGACCCGGTCAAAGCGGCCCCAGACAAAGTGTTCACATTTTTTATAACAAATTTACGTGATTTAAAAAATAATATTTTTTTTAAAAAGTTAAATTTAACTTAACCTTTGATCAATCTATTCACCTTTTAAGAAAGTTGTCTAATTGTAAAATTATTTCTTGTAACGTTATGATATTATTTCTTCTCAACAAACAATTGTGACTTGCTACCATATAGTTTATTATTATTAAATTCTTTCTGGTGATCTTATTATTATTGTTTTTGTGAACTAAAACAGACACTGAATCGGTGAGTGAAATTATAATAAAAAATTTAATTCCATTAATATATATTAATCTAGGGCCGATTTGTCTGAGGCCGTTTTGTCAGGGGCCGTTGTGACCGGGACCATTTTGTCGGGGCCAATTTGTCGGGACAGTTTTGTCAGGGGCGTTTTGTCGGTGAACCTGGAGTGATTCCCAAGAATTTCATCTCCAGATTGCACGAAAATCTATCAAGTCAGTTTTTTGCGATTTTCTTGACTTTGTCTTTTAAATGATGAGTCCAGCTGCCCACCTATAGAAACTGCTTAGGTTTTCAAAAATGCAACAAAATTGCTTGCAGTTGCATCTTCATGATAGCCTTTGTGTTATGTGCTTTGGATGTGGCTACAAGGATCGTCCTTAAAATCGTTACATTTTTTTTCATGGTTTGATGACAAATGCCAACTGAATCCCTTGATTTACTTTTAGCGGAAACAGCACACAATAATTACAAAAGGCAACTTTTAACATTTGCGAGTATAAAAGCAATGGTGAATAGTTTGATAACCATGCATATCCAAAAACTAAAAACTATGTTTCCCTCACTGTCAGCTCTTAACTCATACATTTTATCAGGGGTCAAACAATCACGAATCTGCTGCAATTTCAACTCATTTGAAAGGTCGTGTGTCTAGACACACCTTCCAATTTCCAATTTAGAAAATGAATAAGTGTCAGCGACAATCAAATTAGAAACAGTAGCCTGAGCTGTGTCTGGCTGTTGTTTTGTATTGATGTCCTCAATGCCAATGATAAGTAAAATGCCGCAGATGCCCGAAAATCTTCTAATAACGGCATTTCGGAATCTCGCAATTGCACTACTTTTGGTTGTTGTTTTTTTAAAGCCTGTAAATAATTTTCTATCCATCTTTGGCAATCCTGCAGTTTCTACACGTATATTATTTCACAGCAAAATTGAATTTTCTTGTGAGAACTTACGTTTTTGATTTATTAAATGCATTAATATATGTTACATTTTAGGAATTTCATCGCTATTTTGTGAGTCTTATTAATTTCTTAGACTTTTTGCGGCACTAATGTTATCCTTAACTCAAATTTTATTGAAAATTAAACCTGTATAGCATTGTCTGCTAGGGGCCGTGCATAATTGATGTCCCGTGATTTTGGCCGATTTTTAACCCACTCCCTCCCATTTGTCACACTTCGTTACAAAAACTTAGAACCCCCCTACAATATGACGTCAAAAAACTGTGACACCCCACTGTCCCCACCTTAAGTTGGTATTGTCTATTTGAAAATGAGCATGTTTCAAAACACTTTATTGCTATTTTAGTATGACATACTAAGTATGTGTTTAGTGTATGGCTACACTCTGTCTCTAAATCGTAACACGCGGTAATCCGTGCAAAACGTTATAAAATAGATAGTAAGAAATCGAATATTTAAGTGGAACTTTGGCTCATAGTTGCGTATTTTTAACGTGACGTCACAATTTTAAACTGCCCCCTCCCCCTGGTCACAAAGTTGGGGACCCCCCTCCCCATAGGCGCGTGACGTCATTTTTGGAGATTAAAAAAACATTCCCCCCCCCTTTTTTTTTTGGCCCTGGAAAAATTCCTAGCGACGCCCATGATTATGCTTATCAAAGTTTGATGCACGGTAATTCTAAACTCCTGCACGGTATCAGTGAGATATCTGCGAGGCCGCGCAGCTTAAATAGCACATTTGACCATAGGGGCCGTCCATAAATGACGTCACGCGATTTTGGCCGATTTTTTACCCCCTCCCCCCTACGTCACGCGTCGTC
>MUZC01003274.1:132172-173471 GCA_002072015.1 Radix auricularia
CCCCCCCCTCCCCCTCGTCACGCATCGTCACAAAAGTGAGACCCCCCCCCCTAGGTGCGTGACGTCATTTATGGACGGCCCCATAGGCGCTTAATGGATAAGTGATAACTGCTTCTGAAGGACCGTACTGAAATTTCAATATCATTTTGCATTTTGATCTCTAGTCTATTTAGTCATTGGTTTCGCTTTTCTATAGTACAGTCCCTTGAAGCATAATATCACGTGATTTTGAAAGGGAAACAAAAATATTTGCAGCCATGATGGTGGGTGGATATAATTATTTATTATTAAACATTTAATTTTACATTAGAAATGTAATAAAACTTATACATTTTTAAAATATATTCTGCAGGATGGAATTGACGACAGCCCTGACCTCTTAGCAGAGGATCAAGATAATAAGGTAATCAAATTATTCACAACTATCAAATACTAAGACATTAACTTTAACTTACTTACTAAGGCTAAGTTAATTTACCAAGACTAAGTAAACGAAATAACTAAGTAAATATTTATTACTTAATATTTAATGAGTTATAACTTAGTAACTTAGGTTATAAGTATAACTTATAATTAAAAGTTACTATATTACGAGTACTAGTAGTATTAGTACTAAACTGTAGTACTAAGACTACTACTGGTCCAGTGTCTGACGGTAGCAGGGTCTTCAATGCAATAACATTAAATTTTTGGTGTCAGTAAATGTCAGTGATTACTAAGTAAGTTAACTAAGTAATAGTAATGTCAGTCACTGTTTCAATGATTCAATGCGTCAATAAAATTCTGATTATTTTATTATTATTTATTATTAGACAATTTTGAATTAAATTAAGTGTTTTTTAAAGAATACTACTAAAACTATAGTTTAAACTTTGACTTAAAATTAGAACTTAGACTTAACTTTGAATTGAATGTTATGAAGTTAGTCAGTCTAAGACAACTAACTAAGCAAGCTGCATCCCTTTTCCTGTTTTTACACTTAACTTAAAGTAGCCTGTCTTAATAAAATTTTATTAAATAGATATGACCCGCGGTGTAGCATACACTGCAGACTTGCTCATAGATAATCAAAGAAAGGGGGAAAGAACAGAAACAAATTACAGCACGAAGCAATCCATAAAACGGGGGTGAACGTGGGGTGGGGGCGCCGACGCATTGTTGGTCTCGAGACATTCGCACTGAAATTAGCTACCTACCAATCACCACCCTAGCTTGCCATCAATAAAATGTGATTGGCCGACCCTAGCAAGGGTCAACCATGGTTTCGAAAAGGGGGAGAAAAACAGACACAAACACACACACATTTTTAAAAATTAAAAAATAATGTTTGCGCTGGGGCTTGAACCCAGAACTTTCCGCATATTTTCTGTGAAGAAACAACGCAAGTGAACACAAGAACCATTGTTAGTCTCGAGACCATAAACTAATTGGTCGTCCCCAGCCAGGGTTATTAGTCCTGCTTGTTTGCACATACCCGCTATGGGGAAATATATAATAACAAGATGACCCGCGGAGTAGCATACGCCGTAGATTTGCTCTTTGTAGATAGGGCAAAAAGGAGGGGAGGTGAGAGAAGAGACACAAACAGCAGCACAAAGTAATGAAAAAAAAACGAGTACATGTTGAGACGTGTGCACCCTTTACTACCAACCCTTGGCAACCATAAACTGTGATTTTCCAACTCTAGCGTTAGTCTTATTTGCAAAAAATGGGGAAAAGAACTGGCAGAAAAAAATTTAATTAAGTTTCTATTGAATTTCTTAAGATGCCGCTAATGCAAACCGAGCTTCAGATAAAGGTTGGGAAATATGACAAGCAACATTGGGGAAGTCAAACAATGTTTCCCACACTTTTAGTCTGATCCTATTCTTGTATTTTGCAGATCAGCGTATATTTAGATTTATTTTTTTTTTAAAAAGGGAGGGGAGGGATGCCCCATGCTATGTTTATTATTTCAAAAACAAAATGAAGATAGACCTAAACCCTTGTTGCCAGTAAAATTTAAAATGTATGAGAGGAAAATAAGTGATATATGAAAACTGGTACTATATTCTATCAATGCAAAACAAAACAAATGCTGTGTGAAAATTGCTATCCTTTTACAAAGCGGTGTAGTTGCTCACTTGTAGACATGGCTAAATATTGAGCATAATGAAAAATAATCCTTGCTGTGATATTTTGATATAAAAAAATAGTTAATCTGGAACTGGATAACTTTGCATCTTTATTTTAGTGACTTCATGAATGATATAACTACTTTACTTGGACCAAAGACAAGTTTCACACTCTTTTGTCCCTAAGCAATCTTCAGTGCCACCTTAAACACTTAAGTAGAAAGATAATTTATAGTAGAATCTATTTTCCTGACTTAAAATTCTTCTAGATTTTTTAGCTTTTATTCTTCCAAATGTAATAATTCTCTGCAAATCATATTTCCTTGCAAAGAAGATGTCCAAAAATTTTTAAACATTTCTGTATAATTTTTTTAGACTAGGTCAGATACTGTGGACCTGACAGATACTTCCCTGATGGTGGACATTTCAGATGCTCTTAGTGAAAGGGAAAAGGTCAAATTTACTGTACACACAAAGGTATATATATGATTACTTGTTAGCTGTTCTGAGATAAATTAGCTAATCCTTTAATTGATTTTAACTTCTTTGAAGGTTACTTTCAACAAAAACTATTAACTACTTTATGAAAGGAACATTCTTGATAAGAATGTTAAGAATGTATGTGAATAGTTTTTATATTGGCATATATATATTATACTAGTATTTGCTTTGCTGTACAAAGTAGTCATGAATATATTAATAATGTGAACCATTTTCTTTCCAGACCACGCTCCAACACTTTAAGAATTCTGAAATGTCCGTTGTAAGACAACATGAAGAATTTGTTTGGTTACATGACCGATATGTAGAAAATGAAGAATATGCCGGAATTATTGTGAGTTTTGGTTGAGCATAAATTTTAAAAATATTCTTATAAAACCCTCTATTCTTCCGGTTCCTTCCAAAAACACAATGCTCATTACAGAATTATTTAATTCAAATTCAATCTACAAAAATTGCCTGATCTCAACAACAAAAACATAACAAAATTGAGGCTTGCTTCAGTGATAATGGAAGCAGAGTTGCAAAGCCATCACACAAGCCTTAAATGTGCTGGAGACCTTGTGGGGTATTTAAGGCGCCAAATGGTGGGAAAAATACATAGAATTTTATCTAGACAATTGATTGTTAATTAAGTCATTTTGAGAATATCTGACTTGACTACTTTATTTTTAACCTTTGAAATTTCTGGAGTGGTTTAAAATAGTTTTCTGCCTTTAGTTTCAGTGCCTACTCTCAGAGTATAAATGGAATGGTGTTGTCATTTTGCAGTGTACTATACATTAGATTTTATACATAGGATTTGATTACACATACATATATATAATAAAAAAATCTTTAAATTAGCAACTTTTGTTATTATAAATGGAAGGATATATATATATAAGGCATTCTAAAGGTCTTAAATTTATGTTATAAAAATACCAAATCAAATTGTTTTAAAATCATTGTATATATAATTAGAAATAATTAAATTTGATAACAGATTCCTCCTGCACCGCCAAAGCCAGATTTTGATGCCTCACGGGAAAAGCTGCAAAGACTGGGAGAGGGAGAAGGAACCATGACTAAAGAGGAATTTACCAAAATGAAACAGGAATTAGAGGCGTATGTATTAAAACTAGGGGGTGGCCGGATATGGTTTTTTACAATTTTGCTGGATCTGGATAGATTGGCCCTAATATTTGCCGGATCTGGATATGTCCACATTTAAGTGTAAGAGCTAAGGGGGTGTACTTACTACTTTCTATTAAGTGTTTAATAATGTTTTATATGAAAATATTTATTATCCAACATTTGGAGAGTATCGGCTATCTACAGTGACAGTCTGTGATACTGTCAATGTCAACGATGAACATTTTTAAATGAATTAAATGAATGAACTTGAACGAAGTTCAACGAACTGTGTAGTGTGTACCAAGCACACAGTGTTGCGCTGAGTGTTTAGTGTGGCGTACAAGAAGTCGTGATCTAGAGCCATAATAGAAATTGTTCTTTTATTCAGATGATTTAAGTTTAACATTCTGCTAGTTAACTTAATTTGTTATCTTATGAAGTAAAGTAATATATATATATACTTGAAATTTTTTAACTTATTATTTTTTTTTCTCATATTGAAATTGATTGTTTTACTATATTTTGCATGTATTTGAATGACTTCATGATCAACGCTTTCAATTTGTTTATTTTGTTATATGCTAATAATTTAATGTATAACTTAATTCGTTACTTAACTTATTTTGTATAATTGTAATATTCACAATAGACTAGAGTTTAAAAATTATAAAACTGAATAAAATATAACACATGAGACAAGCAAAATTTTTATTTTTAACTTTGCAAATCAAATCACAATAGATATCTGGATCATATCCGGATCTGCCATAGGTATTTGGCAAATCTGGATAGTGGCAGAAATCCTGATATTTTGGCAGGATATCCGGCTACCCCCTAATTAAAACATTGTTCAAAATTCACCTTTCTGTCCATGACGATTATTTTTAACTTTACAATAAATTATTATTTTATGAACTCAAAATTTCTTTCAGCTTCCAAGTTTTCAGATTTAATTATAAACTAGAAGAATGCAGCCAGACTACCACTCTAAACTGACAAAATCCAAAACTGAGCCTTATTAATTTATGTATTTGTCAACAGGTTTTTATTACTTAAAAAATATAGGTTTTTTTTGTTTCGGAGTAATTTTGACATTTGCTTTTAAATTTCTTAGCTGCATCTGTTCAGCCAAAGGGACTTATTGGGACTTTGAAATTCCTGTTAAGGATCCAAATCCATTTATTCTTGATTCATTTTGCCTTTGCTCTTATCTGTTATTGAATTAGTTCTCAATAAGAAAGTTCTAAGTCATTTTGAAATATAAGTGTAAAAAAATAAATAATTTAAATGGATGAAAAATTATTTTGGCTAAGGTGGGAAAAAACAAAAAAATTGAAAAAGAAGTGCAAAAGTACTGAGGCAAAATTTGTCACATTCAGTTAATGGTAACAACTGACATTTTCTCATTCACTTGACTAAATTAAAAAACTTTTTTTAACTTGCAGAGAATACTTAGCAACCTTTAAGAAAACTGTGGCCATGCATGAAGTATTTCTTCAAAGGCTTGCTTCCCATCCAGTCTTAAGAAATGATGTTAATTTTGAAGTATTTTTGGAATATGCAGGAGATGTAAGCTAAACTTACAATACATTTATAACAATGATTAATTAATCTAGAAATCTCAAGAGTCCCATTCTTAAGAATGTTATGGTCTTCGTAGTAAACAAAGCTGCAATAATTGCAATGTTTTAGTTGTAACCATAGGTTGTTTTGTTTTTGTGAATCCCATATTTTACTCTTTAGACTTGATAGGCAAATTGGTTAATTTATTGCAGATGAGTGTTAGAGGAAAAAATAAGAAAGAAAGACTTGGTGGTTTTTTTAAAAGCATTACAAAGACAGCAGATGAAGTGCTCATATCAGGACAAAAGGTGAGTTTTTATTAAATATTTTGTCAATTAAATCATGACTCTAATACAGCAATCAGATACAGACTAATATAACAGTTGTTTTACAGATAAAAACACTTTTCTTGTTCCATTTACTAGAACAGAACAAAAATCCCCCAATTCTTCTAGTGTGGCTTCTGGGTCTAGGATGAGTTGTCTGAACAAACCAGGAAAACCAACACACTGTCAACATTCAAAACTCCAAGAAAATGCAAAACTAGGCATAAACCATTAATAAGCAAACACTGCAATAATCTTCTCGTATAAGAGGCCCTAAAATATATAAGATTACATTGGTGATACGAGAGGATAAAGTTGTTTCAAGACCAACATATTTCATTGGATTATTCATAAACTCTCTCTGTACCCGACTATCAATATGGAAAATAATCTTCAGTACCAAGCCTTTTACCGAAAGTTGCTGACTTTCAAAATGAATCATTCATCCTTAAAAATAAGAACAATTAATGTTAGAAAGGATGAGATTTTATTTAAAATGGAACCAGCATTGCTTAAAATAAATTTATAATGAATCCATTCAGTTAAGACAGCGGGTACCAACCTTTCAAACGTAACGACCCTCCAGTTGATAATTTTAGATCAATCTTATATTAATATTATTTAAAAAAAAAAAAAATCTAAATAAGTTCCTTTGTGAAATAAGGATCAAAGAATATTATTAAGGTGATAGTTATGCCCTTCTGGTACTAAAAACTTGTCACACATGATCCTGATGAATTAGTTTGAGGGCCATCCTAGATTTATAGCACATTAGCCAAGTTTAGTCACCATACTTCACATACCATTCTGTTAACAAATACAAATGTTATCTATAATAGTTTGGGAAGCACAATCTTATAGTTGAAAAAACACTAACAGCAAGTAATTTATATAATAGTAGTGTTGGATTGTAATAAAGATGACTTCATTCAACATAAATGTATGTTACCTAAAATATAGTTAGAATGTGTTACCCAAGTTTCATTTTTTGGAGTTGTGTCTTTACTTGCGATTACTGGAATATTATTTTTGTCTTTTAAATTTATCTCATAACATGTTCAAAAGAGAAAATTCAAATAGGCTAAATATTGCTATATAAAACACTTTTAACTTTATTCATAAAATATTATGCCACATGTTATTTGCTTCTTATTTATTTTTTTGAGATGCTGAGCTTTGATGGACGTTAAATAGTTAAGAAAATTCTCTTAATTACATACTTATTCTAGAAACGTTTCTTCCCTATTAATGCTATTTTTTAAATTGAGTGCAGATATGATGTATTAGTTCTGCTTTTATTCAGGATGTTGACGAGTTCTTTGAATCAGAAAGAGTATTTCTTATAGAATACCACAACAAAATAAAAGATGCTACAGGGAAAGCTGATAAAATGACAAAAGTTCACAAGAGTAAGTATACATTATTCTCTTATTAAACAAAATAATGATATGCTGTGACCTTATTGTGGATTCTAGGCCAGACAGGGTGATCCATATTCTGGTATTTTGCAACTTGACTCTATTAATAATGGGGATGTGGAATAGGCTTTTAATGTCCCCCTTTTCCATTTTCTGTGTTTTAATAAGGCTTTATGACCATTAGAATACCTACTCACTCTTTGATATGAATGTTCTTTAACTCTTAATGTGCCAAACCGCGATAATCCGCGGTTTATAGTTTTTTACCAGAGCGCGATAATGCGCGACTCGATAGAACTCTCTTTAGAAACAAAATTACAGAAAATAAAAACTCTTCAGTGAGTGAAAAACGATGTTTTTGACTTCTGGCAATGGCCGCTGTTTCCCTCACTAGTGTTATCACTCGATTCGCGAAGTTTTTTGGAAGTTTTTACATTTTTTTTCGGAGATGTGATTTTGCTATACTTTATTACTAAAGTAATAGTACTAAACTACAGGTAAAAATAGTTGTAAACTCAAAACGGTCTTTCGGATACATAAAAAAACCATTCTTATCCTAAAAGATGACGTCAGTATGACTATAATAATATAAATGGATTTTACACAGTGTTTTAAATTTTCATATCCGGTTGGTCGCAATTCGGAAAATTCTTACGGCACTGAGGCGGAAGTTTTCCGAAAACCTTATGGTACATTAAGAGTTAACTTTGAAGTAATTACACAAAGTCTTTAAAAAGTTTTTTTCATTTATATTTTATTTATTTCTTTGGTTTTTGCTTATGTGTGGAAATTTATCTTCTACATTTCAATTAAAATTTGAGAATTATAACAGTTATTCATACTGTAACCATCTCTAGGGGTAAAAAAAATCTGGGCCGCCTACCCAGGAGTGTAAATAATTAGTTATCTTAATTTATTGTGAAAAGAAGTTATTCTAGCTCCATCCAATCAAGCAATAGGTGGGCTTAAAATTTTTTTAAAATATCTCATGTAATAAATTTTAAAAAAACCTGTGTACTTTCAATATAATGTGAACCTCGTGACAGACTAGCATAAACATTTACAGATCGGGAAAATACTATAAAAGTATTTATTGTCGCCACAAGTCTTCCTGCAAAATTTCAGCTAGATATGATATGGGGAAGTGGGTTAAAAATTGATCCAAAGTTATTGTGGCAAGCAAGCAAAAGTTAATATAAAGGGTTTTTAAACAACTAATTAATAAAAAGAAAATATTTTGTAAATTTTAAAATTAATCTTACCATTTTTCCAGAGTAATTTTAATTTAATCTTAGATTAATGACACATTTTTCATAGTAAAAAAAAAAAAACCCCAAAAAATCAAATTTTTAGCTCTTGTATATTCTTGTAATTGACTTATTTTCAATTTTCATTGTTGCATACTTGTGCCAATAGTTTGCCTAAAACTGAAAATGATTTTAATTTATTAAACCTTACACTAATCTGTAACAATGTTAGGTGTTTCGGCTGAGCCAAGTGCAGATTTCTTAACTTTGTCTAATGATTTGAATCTGCAAGAGTTTTGGAGGAGGACAAATTTTTTTTTACAGTTCAAATTATCCAAATCTTTGCATTTCAAAGTTTTTTGCATCAAAATAAAAAGAGTAATTTCTATTTTAGGTGTTGCAGACTCCTATATTCAAATTTCTACTGGATTAGTGCAGTTGGCGACAATTGAGAATACAGAACTAGATAGGTAATTATGATTAACCAACAGTATCTATCTTGTATATCTGGAAGGACTGCTTAAATCTCTTCCAGTGGTCCGCAATATTTCCATTTAGTTTCTGTGGCTGTGGCGGGTGGAGTTGGTCCATCTGACGCCATGTTAGAAGCTAGATACCCAGTTATCATCAAATTAAACTGGCTGTTCAATATAGGCCAAATCAAAAATATAATTTAGTGATGTTTGTTAAGGGTTCTGCTGTATCACTTTAAATCCATCATTTCATAAACATTTATGTCATTGGTAAAAATTTCAGAATCTATAGCAAGGTAGCAGAGGCCTTGGAAAAAGCAAGGGTAAGTGGTCATTAATTAAAAAAAAAATTAAATACACGTAACTAACATATGTCTTTAATCAGAATCAGACTTTTAATCTTATCATAAGAGTAATCATGTGTAATGAACAAATGATGAGATCAATTTTTTTAGTGTGCCGCGGAACAGTTAACAGATGTGTGTATAATAGTTCAGATGTTTAAAAAAACTTCATTACCTTATCATACATTCTGAATTTTAAAAAAACTTTCCTACTTGTTATACCTTTTGAATGCCTTAGACACAGTCCAAACAGTGTATTACAAAAATGGACATGAGAGAAGTTTGTGATTTCAGAAATTGCAAGGGCGGGTGGCATCAGATGAAGACTTGAAGTTAAGTGACACGCTCCGTTACTATATGAGAGACTCGATGGCAGCAAAGGATTTGCTCTACAGACGAATGAGAGCTCTGGTAGACTATGAAAATGCCAACAAGGCGCTTGAAAAAGCCAGGACCAAGAACAAAGACGTAGCAGCCGTGAGTTGTTTTATCTTGGATTCTTATAACGCAGGAAGAAATCAATGGAGATTAACATACAATCAATTAATATACATGTATATATACAATGCTTAATTGATGTTATTTTAGCATATTGATGATGATGAAGCCCAAATAGCAGTGACTGGTTTCCTAATTAAACACTTAACAAACTTTTCACCGAGGGAACTTGTCATATTTACCTACTGATGTCTGAAAACTTGTATAGTTTAGATAGAATTATTTGTACATCTTTTATACAATTTATTGATTACAAAAGAATTATCATATTTGACCAGCATAGCTGCACATACTATTAAGAAATCATATCCTTGCTCCAATTCTGGTATGTTTTCTTGCCTCTGAACTGTTTCATCAGAGTTGTTGTTTCCCATCAGGATGTCTTCTGTTTTATTGGGCACCTTTTGTAAGGCCATGGGTCAGACATGCCTTGTCTTAAGAGGGGGAAACTAGTTGATCTTTAGGATCTGGCCCAAGATTGTATGAAAGAACACATCTTCCTGTAGTTTAGCAGTCAACCTGTGGGTAACGACCCATTTGTGGGTCAAAGAAATCTTTCACAAGGGTCACCTAGAACCACCATAAACCATATGTATTTCAGAAGGTTTAAGAAACGATGCACCACTCCGCTATCCATCTTCAGTCTGGTCCACACACTTATATATATGCCCTCATAAGCAAACACATCTAGTTTATAATGGAAATAAATTTTGTATATCAGACATTTACATTACAATACATATCCGGCATCCTTCCGTCTCGCGAGACGATGGTGCATCACCGTTGGGTTGGGTTGCATTTCCTCGAGTGACTGTGCAGTCCTATCCTTGAGTGACAGTCTTTGCCACAGTTTTTACACACGAGTTCTGTGCTTCCAAATGTTTTGGCCTTTCTCCTAGCTCTTCTGTCTGCAGCCTCCTCCATTCTTCGCTCCTCGGCTACTATCACGCCCTCTTTGACAACTGTGCGCCACGTAGATCGGTCTTCTGCCTTACACTCCCAGTCACTTGTATGTATTTTGGCTGCTTTCATGTCCCTTTGACAGACATCTTTAAATCGCAAGCGTGGGCGACCTGTTTTCCTCTTTCCTGAAGCAAGTTCACCATATAGGAGGTCCTTCGGGATGCGGCCGGGGCTCATTCTTTTGACATGTCCTAGCCACCTCAGGCGTCTTTCACTAAGAATTGAGAACATGCTTTGGGTATTGGCACGCGTTAGTACCTCACTATTAGGTACTTTTTCTTGCCATTTAATACCAAGGATGCGGCGCAAGCATCTCAAATGGAAGCTGTTAAGCTTACGCTCTTGTGATGTATAAGTGGTCCATGTCTCGCTCCCATATAGTAGTGTACTGATGACACAGGCTCGATAGACGCACAGTTTGGTTTTCTCCGTTAGCTTGGTGTTTTGCCAGACCCGCTTATTTAGTTTAGCCATTGTTGCGGCTGCCTTGCCAATTCTGCTGTTTATTTCTTCTTCAATGGACAGTGTATTGGAGACCTTGGATCCCAAGTAGGTGAAGCTGTCCACAACCTCCAAGTTTTCATTATCGATATTTATGGTAGGAGGAGGTCGAGTGTCTTGGGCCATGATGTTTGTCTTTTTCAAGCTGATTTGCAGACCAAATTCTTTGCAGGCATTGGAGAAGCTTGACACGAGTTGTTGCAAACCAGATTCTGTATGTGCTGTTAGTGCCGCATCATCCGCAAATAGTAGCTCTCGAATTAGGACATCCGTCGTTTTGGTCTTGGCTCGGAGGCGGGCAGTGTTGAAAAGTCCTCCATCAGCTCTGGTATGTAACCAGATTCCCTCACTGCTATCCTTGAATGCGTATCGAAGAAGTACAGAGAAGAATATTGCGAAGAGTGTTGGTGCGAGTACACAACCTTGTTTAACTCCGCTGCTGACAGGGAAGGCCTCTGACTTAGCTCCATCGAACTGTACTGTGCCAAGCATATTTTCATGGAACTGTCTGATGATGGCAAGTAGGTGAGGGGGACATCCAATTTTTGCCAGTATTTGGAATAGCCCGTTGCGACTGACTAAGTCGAAGGCTTTTGTAAGGTCCACAAATGCAATGTATAGTGGCATCTGCTGCTCTCTGCATTTTTCCTGGAGCTGTCGTATGGAGAACACCATGTCTATGGTAGACCGACCGGACCGGAAACCACACTGAGATTCTGGATAGACGCGGGATGCTAGGCTTTGTAAACGTTTTAGTATAACGCGGGCAAAGGTCTTTCCTACAATACTAAGGAGTGAAATGCCGCGATAATTATTGCAATCACTCCTATCACCTTTGTTTTTATATAGTGTCACTATATTTGCATCCTTTAGGTCTTGGGGGATGTAGCCCTGTTCCCAGCAGAGGGACAGAATCTCGTGCAATGGTTGGAGTAAAGCTGTCTTGCCACTCTTTAGAACCTCTGGTGGTATTCCATCATTCCCAGGCGCTTTTCCACAAGCTAGACTGTCAATTGCTTTGCTCAGCTCTTCCTGTGTGGGCACGACATCAAGTTCTTCCATGAGTGGCATATCTGGGATGTCATCTAGAGCGGTGCTGGAGACTGTGGTAACTGTTGAATACAATTCCAGATAATGCTCAACCCACCGTTTTAGCTGTGCTGCCTGGTCTTGAATAATTTCTCCATTTTTGGACTTTAGGGGAGCAGCTTTTGACGTCAAGGGGCCCGTTGCCTTTTTGATGTTTTCGTACATGACTTTTGCATTGCCCATGTCTGCAGCTGATTGTATACTGGAACAGAGCTTAAGCCAGTAGGTATTGACACATTTACGTGCAACCTTTTGGGCAAGTGACTTAGCTGTTTTTAAAGCATGCAAATTGTCAGGTGTAGGCTTTTCCTTGTAAGCCATAAGAGCTTTCCTTTTTGCTTCAGTGACGGGTTTCATCTCGTCCCAATGTTCATCAAACCAGTCCGTGTTTTTGTGAGATTTTTTGCCAAAGGCTTGTATTGCGGATGTATAGATTGTGTCTCTCAGTTGCGTCCATTTGGAGTCAATGGTGACGCATGGGGACATCTTTGAGAGACTTTCCTTCACCTTGTCTTTGAACAGCTGCGCTATCGCAGGGTCTTTCATGCAGGAGGTATTGATGCGTGGACTTCCCTTTTTCTTTGTGTGGTACGAGTTTTTCCTCATTATTCGTACTTTGCTGGCGACAAGGGAATGATCCGTGTCACAGTCGGCACTGTGATAGCTGCGAGTGAGTAGGACGCTAGCTAGTTGTGCACGCCTGGTGATAATGAGGTCCAGCTGGTGCCATTGGTGGGATCGAGGGTGTCTCCAAGATACTTGATGTATATCCTTGCACTTGAAGAAAGTGTTGGTCACACACAAGCCTCGTGAGCAGCACAATTCCAGAAGCCTTTGTCCATTTTCATTTAACTTTCCTCTTCCAAATAGTCCAAGGCAGGTGGGCCAGGCTTCGTGGTCGCTCCCCACTCTAGCATTGAAATCTCCTAGGAGATAGATTGCCTCGTCTTTGTGGATGCCGGCTATTGCCTGGTCTAACGCTCCATAGAACTGGTCCTTCTCTTCCGGAGTTGAATAGAGTGTTGGGGCATACACACTAAGAATGTTTGCTGGGCCCGCAGTTGTTCTGAGTCTTAGAGTGAGGATCCTCTCCGTGCCTGATGACGGTGGTTCAATGGATGGTAGAAGAGTGTTTTTAACAGCGAAACCCACACCATGCTGTCTAGGTTCGTCTTTCGGTCTGCCTTGCCAGAAGAAGGTGTAATTGGCCTCTTTGAGTGAACCGTTGTCTGGGAGCCTGGTCTCCTGAAGGCATGCTATGTCAATCTTTAGCCTTTTAAGTTCTCTATCGATTATTCCTGTCTTCCGTGTGTCGTTTATGGACTGCAGATCATCAGTGATGCCGGGACACATAGTCCTCACGTTCCAGCTAGCGATTCGAAGAGCTGGGGTCTTCTTTTTCTTTTTTGTATTTCTTGGTGCAGGGCTTAGTGGCCCACTTGTTGAGTGGTACTCTAATCTCCACGCACCCAGTGGAGAAGGCAGGCCATGACGGGATAGCACCTATTTGACTGGGGGCTGCCCAGTTTGAGGCGGGCGGTAGCTGTCTAGTGAGACATTGGTAGTCTCTCCCACCGTCGAAAGCAGCCCCTGGCGCCTAGCTCTACGTCAATTGAGCTTTGGCTTATAACCGGTAACTGCTGCTTCCCGTGTTTTGTCGACACCTTGCGGCGACGCTGGAGTGTCCTCTCCAGAGGTGATGCAAGCCTGGGCGGGTATTATGGAGAATTAGCTGCTGCCCATACAGCATATCCCCCCTCTCCACGTCAATGGTGTAACCAAGGGAACGACTTGCGTCGATGCAGCTTGGCTGCCATTGGCGTCGCAGGAGCTGCCGGTATGTACATAAGTCTTATGTATAGACCGCCTGTAGGTGCTCCAATTCCTGATTTTCTTTCAGGGTTTACTCCCTTAGCCTTTCCCGCAAGGCAGGTATAGCCGCAAGGCAGCGGAGGATTTGTATTCGGAGTTTCCTTCTCCTAGATGAACTACCAGCCAAGGTTTTAACGAGCATCATCTACCCGTAGGGGTGCCAGAACCGGGGTTTGAACCCGTGACCGATTTATATTTTTATTTTAGAATTGTTTTGTACCGCAGCGCACTAACACTTTGACCACCGCGCCCCCCTATTACAATACATATCAGTCTGCGAAGTTATAGTTATGTAGAGGAAACTCAATTAAATTTTCTATGATAGGGGTCACCTCAACAGGACGAACTGTCCTGAATGAAGGTTGAGAGCCACTGCTGTAGTCCACTTATTAAGCTGTCTGCTTACTCACTATTCATTCTTATTAGTGATTAGCCATGATAAACTGCTTCAGTGTTAAGAGATCTAGGTATTTTTGGCTAATTATTGAATATCATCTGGTTATCTGCTCTTTAATTTCTCGGGAACCATTATAGCATAATTTGACTGCATAGGTTTTTGAAGAAAGCTTTTAATTCTCAAAACTTTTGTTTGTTGTTTTGAGATCTTAAACTCAGCTGAATGCAGTACTACAGTCGAACCCACTTACCTCGAGCTCGGTTAGCTCGACCACCCTATTATGTGGACGTTTTTTATTGGAACCGCCAAATTCTCTCTTTGTCTTAGCATTTTCTCGTCGTTTAATTCCATTTTTTTAAGTCGCCGAAATCTCATAACACGAGCACAAAAAAGGGTCAAATTTGCCACTTAACATTGGTTATCTCGATCCCCATGACCAATTGCCAGCTTTTGAAAATGTTAGCTATGATTTTTTTATAACCAAGGGAAGGGACCAAGTTTCTGCCTCACCAGGTGACGTCACAGCCCACTTGCGTTTTGCTCTCAGCGCTGTGTTGCTTCTGGTACTATGGCAATCGCCGGATTTTGAAATTCTTAGTTATTAGTTAATGACAAAGAAGATGAAGAAGATGCGGAGGAAGATTGGGAACCAATTCCCTCAGCTGGTGAGGTAGTAGAAAGTCTACAGAAAATTTGACGGTATGGTTCTTTTGTAGGAGATGAAACTGTTTTAGAAAGCATAAATAATATTGAAGCATTTGTTTTAAGCAGACGATTAGAGGCAAAAAACAACAAAGCATTATAGACTTTTTAAAGAAACCAAAGTAACTGCATATATACGATACGTTTCAGAGATGTGTTGGAGAATAATAAAAGTTTTTATCGATAATCGACGTTGGTTTTTATTTTAAATTTGTAAATTTCTGCTGTCAGTTGGTGCACATATACCTTTTGTCGTTAGAAAACATGTATGTACAATTTTATAGCATGCCGATAGCTTCATCAAACAAATAACGGCAATGCTGTTGTGTTAAAAAAAACCTCCAAAAACACGTGCATGAACATTATCATTTATTAACGCTAGTGATGGGACGATACCAAAATCATAGGCTGCTTACTGTAAACAAGGCTCCCCAGATTTTAAAATATATAATATAACAGACTACAGACAGTTTACTCACCCCCACTCTCAATCTCCCACACCATTGTTGTTGGTTAGTCCTATTAGCATCAAGTTACCGAAGGAATTCTAAGTCCATTGTAAGCTGAGGGGATCGTATGGAATAATAAAATGTACCGTGTGCAGACTTGTTGTCATTGGCAACCATTCATCCTTCAACCTCATTTTGACTACATGTATTACATGTACTGTACTACTGCTTTGTTCTCATTGTTTCATTCATAAGAAGTGGCCGTGTGCAAAAGCCATTTAACTATTGGTTAGAATTAATTAAAATGTGTCAAAGTTGAAGGTTCAAAAGTTCAAAAGGAGTACCTAATTTATTTGTGTACGTTTATATAGAGAAGAGTTCGCTTTGTCATGAGTCATATATAGGTCACGATAGACCATTCTGAGTCCATTGTAAGCTGAGGGGACGGACCCAAAGAAGATGATTAGGAAGAGAATGGTTTGGGGACAATGAGGGAATGTGTAGGTTACTTATTTGTGTAGCTTGTAAGGAAAATCAAGCAAGTGACTTCGAAGGCACAGTATCGCTCAATCTGGGAATCACTGCAAAACGGCGTTATATTTAAACTTAAACGGTCTTTAAAAACGAACGGTCTTAACAACCTTAAGAAAGAGTGAAGAAATAGGGTCCCGATATTCCGATACGATTCTGATTAATCGTCCCATCACTAATTAACGCACAACACGTACTTAAAGAAATTTCAAGCGCATGTTAATATTTTCGCTTTAACTCGATCATCGGTTATGTCGATGCCATTTTTCATACCCCAACGCCGTCGACTTAAGCGGTTTCGACTGTAATTTGAAATGAGAGAAGATAATGACATTTTAAGAGCTCTAAAATTCCCTTTTCAGAGGTGAGAATTATACCAACTCTATTTTGAGGGCATCAGGTCCATCTATATAACGTAACATTTTCTCTGTATAAAACTTTGCCTATAATTAAGACTGGGTAGCAAAGTCAATAGTGCTCTCGCCTCACAAGCTGAGGGGCGTGGGATTAACGGAGAGTGCAACAGAAACTCTAGTCTGTGCTCTTGTTCTAGCTCATATTGATTACTGTAATTCTCTTCTGTCAGTTGCTAAAAAAAAATGCATTGAAAAACTACAGAGAGTTCAAAATTCAGCTGCCAGATTAGGGCTAAAGGCAAAAAAACATAACCATGTTACTCTGCTACTTTCTCACTTCATTGGCTACCCATACAAGCCCGCAATTATTACAAACTGGCTGTTCTGTGTCACAACTTCTTTTCTGACTCATGCCCTTTCTATCTTACTGAACTTTTGTCGGTCTACTCACCTAGTTGTCAGCTACGCTCTTCTGCAGATACACGTATTCTCTGTGTTCCTAAGACAAGAACTAAAACATTTGGCGAAAGGTCATTCTATTTTTGTGCAGCCAAACAATGGAATTTTCTTCCATTACACATCTGTAGTATTTCAACTGCTAAGTCCTTCAAGACTGCACTTAAAACACATCTTTTCAAACTTTATTTTGAAAATTAATGAAACATTTCTTTTAATGATTAACGTAGCTGATGTATAACGTATTGTCATTTGTGTAGTTAGTATGTTATGAATGATTATTTAATTAATATATGTATTGTTATCTCCATGTAAAGCGTCGTGAGCCCGGCTCCTGGCTGGGATAAAGCGCTATATAATTTACATTTTATTATTATTATTATTATTATTTAGCCCACATTAAAGCCACAATAAAAATGTTGATAAATGACAGTTGTTAAAATTCCTCTGCTGACTTGGAGAGGAGATGGACGCTGCCAGGTCTACCAAGCCCGAAGAAAGCTCTCATTGAAACATTAGAACTTTAGAACCCCCTACGACCATGACATTATGGGACACACACACACACAAAAAACAACATTATTATCATTGAACTGTTTTATAAGAAATATAAATTATTTTGGTTGGAGTCTAAGAGCACAAAATTTTCTGAGTACTAAATTATTAAATATTAGTTCTGAGGGAGTTCTTTTTTCCTCAAAGTAAATATACATATATTTAAAAAATTAATTGCAGGCTGAGAAAGCCCAAGAATTGTGTTGCAAGAGGTTTGAAAAGATTTCAGAAGTAGCTAGAAAAGGTGAGAAATATATAAAAATAAACTGTAACAAATACAGTTGGACCTTGCTAAGTCAAAAGCCTCCCTATATTGAATTAATTATTAGTTCCTGGCCAAATTCCATTTGACTACTGTATTTAAGGTCTCCTTAACTCGAAGATTTTTGGCTTCCAACCTCTTTAAATCGATTTTCATAGGTGTTTTTGTAAAACTAGTAAAAGGAGAAATCTTAATCCCCCCATCCCACTATGGAGGGAGTCAAGCATGGGGGGGGGGGTGAGGGTTATTCAGTGATGTCGGTATTTCGAAGCTAAGTCTGCTTCATTTCATATGAAACATCAGACACTGCCTCTCCTTCCTGTCAAGCCTTCTCTCTTGTATGGCTGTCCCCTCCCCATCACCGCCCCTCTCAATATCAAAATTGTCCTTGATTAATATGTGCCTATTACGCCAATTTCCCCCTCGAAAACCCTGTAAGTGTAAGTCTTTTTTTTTATTGTCCCTTTGAGTTCAATTTAAAGTGGTCTGACTGTATTTGAAAATCAATATCAAAGAAATTAATCCACTTCAATCCAACATTGTTATCAGATTTAAACAACACTGTTTGATTTATATAAATTCTTAATTATTAAGTAAAGCTTGATTATGACAGTTTCATTTATTTATTTATTTTTTAATGAAGAAATAATTCTTACAGAATAAAATAATCTTACAATCTTTGCTAATCTTCAACATTTTAATTCTGCAGAGATCCAAGAATTTAAGTCAAGGAGAATCACTTACTTTAGAAAGCATTTGGTAGAATTAGTTGAGTTGGAAATGAAACATGCAAAAGTAAGTTGAACTTTTAGCTAATAAATAATGTTTAAGAGGAACTGATTCAACAGTGCAACTGTTATTTCCTAATTGAAACTGAAGTTCCTTTCTTGATAATAGCATAAATATATATGTCATTGAACTATTTTTAGAAAACTAATTTCTACGATTTAGACAATCTTTTGAATTTTTACTAGGGCTGCGGAAATTATCGAATAATTTCTCGATTAATCAGTAAATTTTTTATCGATTAAAATTATTTTAATCAATAAAATAGTGATTAAAATTAAGGTACATATTTTAACACCTGTACCGATTTATTAACTCTTAAAGTCGCAAAGCGTCGTAATGCGTCTCTTCCCGCTATCCCTAAAGCGTCGTAATGCGTCCCTAGATACAAATCTCGTTAGAAATGAGATCTCGGAAAGTAAAAACTCTTCAATGCTTGAAAAGCGATGTATTTGACTTCCGGCAATGGCGGCCGTTGCCGGCACTAGTGTTATCGCTCGATTGGCGATGTTTTTCGGTAGTTTTAACGTTTTTTTTTTCGAAGATACGTTTTCGTTATACTTTATTACTAAAATAATAGTACTAAACTACAGGTAAATATTGTTTCAAACTCAGTACGGTCTTTTGGATGCGTAAAATAACCATTCTTAGCCTTAAAAATGAAGTCAGTATGACAATAATATTATAAATGGATTTTACGCAAATTTTTTAATTTCATAACCGGTTGATCGAAATACGGGAAATCCTTACGGGACTGAGGCGGAAGTTTTCCAAAAACCTTATAGCACTTTAAGAGTTAATAAATAATTGATAATTTAATAATATTTTGCTTTTTTTACGTACAAACTTCTCCATTTAAAAAAAAGATTTTTAAAGTGTAAATTTAGCTATTTTATAAGGAAAGTGATGTAAAAAATTACAACATTTTTTTTACTTTATTAACAATAGCAAAATTCAAAGTCATTGTCATTTATTGAACTACTTATATTTAAAACAAAACATGTCAATTGCCAGTTTTTTATCGATTAATTATTCAGTAATTTTTCAAAAGTTAACGATTAAATTTAAATTAATCGATAACAGCCCTAAATTTTACTAGACATTGGAAATATTCTATGTACCTTTGATCAAGTACCCTAAATAAGTTATCTTCCTAAAAAAAATTTTTTAAAAAACAAAAAAAAATTCATTTTTTTAAAATCTGTTAATTTATAGTTGTCTCTTTTAAAAAATAACTACCTTCCATAGGCTCAAGTGCAACTGTTAAAAAACTGTATAACAGCATTACAAGGAAGAGAGGAATAAGGTTCTTTGAAGAGCCAATGGGATGTTTGAACAGTTGATCAATGACAGTCTTATGTCTACACAACATTCATACGTACTTGAATCATACAATGCTGATATATGTACAATGATCTTAAGATACATCATTCAAGTGATGTTAAGATCATCATTTAAGTCATCAGTTGTGTATGTCTTTTGTTAGATATATCAATTTGTGTACAGTGTTTTTAACATATTCCATTCATAAGTTATTTTTATTTTCATTCAGCAATGCTGTTCATTTTGATTGTTGATTAAACTCAATTCTTTAATGATTTTTTTCTTCTTCACTTTAGTAAATTTTTGTCCAGTCTTTTTATTTTAATATATTATTATTATACTCCGTCAGTTTTGAAAGTTATATTTAAACTAGTGCATTTAATATTTATGGATTTGAATATGAAAAAAATACCTGTGAAGTGCTCAAATATCCTTGTAGGGTTTAAAATGTTGTGTATGGAAGTTATTGTGGGTTCTTTTTATTTTTGTTGCAATTTTCATGCTGAGTTGTACAGGACTTCCTTGAACAATTTTTAACATTATCCTTAACTTCAACAAGGAAAATTATGCCTACAGAATATTAACTGCCATCCTCCACCCCACCCCCACCCACCCNCACCCACCCCCCAAAAAACCCCACTCAAAATGACAAGTATTGTCATTCAAAAAGAACCTAAATGAGAAAGGGAAGTGGGGGGGAAGCTGCCTTGAAAAAATAAAAAGTCAATACCAAGAACACCATCTTCACATTAATTATGAAATACAGTTTCTTATACTTAACTCAGAATATGTAGTAATAAGGTATTAGCAAGTTATAAGACATGCCTGGATTCTGCACATCAGGTACAAGAACAAACCTGGAAATGATCAGAAATCATAATTAAAAGTAAACAGCATAAAAATGAAGCTATATGTTACCTGGCTTTTTAAAATTACTTACTTAGATATCAATTTATTTAATGGGTGTAGGACAACAATCTAAATACTTAAGCATTTTTCTAAATGGCATAAAAGATTTTTTGAAGTCTTATTATTTGCTATCGAGTTATTCTAGGATGATCCATTGATATAAAGTGAACATTTGTAAGTATTGTTGTTATTAAGTTTGTACAGTAAAGTTGAAGACAAAGCTAGAGAAATTCAGTTGTATGTGATGAAGTTTAGCAAGCTCATAAAGTTTCAAGGTAAAAAAAACAAAAATTTGGAATGATTAAAAAGACACTGAGGTGCGCATACAGATATATTAAAGTGTGTGGAATAAAAATATAGATTCAGTATGAAAGGTTTTTAGGAGAAAATGGAGATCCTTGAACAATTATCCCTTATTCCTCTGATACTCTTATTGCACAATGTAAATAAATTTTACTGAACTTATACAAATTACCTCATTGAAGGAATTTGGTTCACTGAAATTGATTTGTAAATTTTTCCTTCCACATTTCACTTTCACGTGAAGTATTAAGATTATATATTTAAAAGTTTACATTATTTACTGTAAATTTAGACTTGCAAGAATGTAATATGGTAGGCAACAGGTTGTCATCTTGAACACTCATGAATAAAAATCATTAAACCTTATCCACAGACATAAGTGAGTTCAAGTAAATGATAGATTGAGACATTTTCAGCTGATGTATTACCTTCATACAGTAAACAACATAACATTTTTATTTAATTAAAAAAATTGTGCTAAGAATATCTAAATTATTGAAAGAGAAAAAAAGAACTCTTAAGTTTGTGCCCATGACTATCTATTATCTCTGAGTCCTCAGCCACAGCTAACAAAATAATTTTCAAAATATTTGTAAAAATGACTCAGCACTTTCAAAATTGTTTGTACAATGAACTATCACTTATGAATGTGTGTGCATGGTGTTAAGGTGGGAACTAAAAAGTGTGCTTAATGTTAATGCTTATGATAAGGCATAATGTGAAATTTATTTGAAAACTATTTCTTAATAGAGAATTTATTAAGATCTATAAATAATTGAGCTGTCTAAAACTTATTGAAATATTAAGCTGATCATTAATAATTTTTTATGTGTAATTAATGGCCGGATAAGCACATGTCATTTTGTAAAGTTATTCTTGTATGAAAACAATGCCATACAAAATCATTCCTTTCATATATTAATATTAACTTTTAAAAAATACACACTTTTTTAAACTCAGGATTCTCTGTAATTTTTAAGATACTTGAGAAGTACCATGATCATTTTCTTGCTTAAAAAAATTTGTTGAATTGTTTTAAAAACCTAATTATTTCCATTATTCATAAAGCATATTAAAAAAATATATTCTTGAAATTAGCAAATGAATAAGCTTGTTGATAATTATTGTCAGTGCAATATTGACTACAACTTTAGTTAACTTTGTTCATTGTTTTCATTTTTATGGCAAGTCCTGTCTTTTTGAGATTTAGTTATGAAATAATAATTTGATTATAACAATAACATCATGTGGATTTCACCAGGCAACTTAAAGGGTAAAAACAATAGGCATCTATTCGGTTTTCAATTTTTCATACATTTATTCTTAACTGTAACTTATGGTATTATAAAGTGAACAAAAATGTTGGTAATTTTTCATTTAATTTTTATTTGTACAAAATTTTCAAACCATTTTCTGAAAGTTTTTTTCTCTAAACATTGATCAACTAAACTATGAGATTTATTTATAATTTTACCCATAAGTCTAACTTTTGTTAAAAGATGGATAACAGGATTTATCACATGTTGTGAGAGAACTTACACTATTTTCATCATTTAATGCATTAAAAGTTGCTGAAAATATTTTAAGCTCTTTTTAAAAAAAAAAAATGTTTTTTGTATTTAAGCTGAATATTGTTACAACTTCTTTGACCCAGTTAGAGAGCTGAAATTAGTTATGATGTAACATGCCGAATTAGATTCCTGTCCAGATTAAACTCACGCTTCTTGTGACCTAGACCAGGCCAACCAACATCCAGCTTCTCAATTACTGGTCAGATAAAACGAAACCCGTCTTACTATTCAAGTGAGCATTTTGGAGATTCTATTGATAATTTATCTTTTTGATTTGTAGCTCCTAGTGTACTACTATTACAAAGCATAGACATATAATTATTGAGATGATAACTCAAAATACCACTAGGACTAGAAGTATAGGCTAAGCCCTTCAGTTCACCATGTGTTCTGTTGCACCATAGTGAATGATTATTATCTAGGGCTAAGAAAAGAGAGTCTCCTCTTAAACACAGCTAAGTACAGCTAGCGGGTCTACGATTGACATACCGTCAGAGTCAATGTCATACAAAGTAGGACTGCAATAAAGCATTTTAAAATATTAAAGAGACACAACCAATATGTGCCAATGAAACAATTCACTTTAAGCTTTAATAAAGACAGCATGCAGATGTTAAGGTGTCCCCAAATAACTTCATCAGTACAAATAAACACAATATTTTAAATGATTAAATTCAATATATTTGGGTCTGTTGGCTCATATTGCATTTTATCTAAATATCCTAATTAAATAATTGTAATTACCAATAGACAAAACTATATGTTATACATAAATATAAGTAAAGCTGCATATTTTTAACCTAATTCCCTATTTAAATTTCAATCTGAACACGGTGACAAGGTAACATGAGTACAATGAAAAGTTGATTCAATGAGCTGCTTTCAGACATAGTGTAATATTTACATGTTTATTTAAAAACTATTTTATCCCAAAAGTAGAATGATTTGATCAGTAAAAAAACAAAACTAAATTTATTTTTATTTAAAAATCTATACATTTTCAATAAAGAAATTCATAATATTGAACATGTGTTCTCAACATTTAGGTGAACTTCTCAGTTAATTTCAAAATTAAAAAAAAATTTCTCCACACCCTTTGAAAACTAATAAATTATTCTTATCCGTTGCACATTATTGCTCTCAGTAAAATCAAAAGACATACTTTTAACAAAATGTCCAAGTTTTAAATCATATTTTTAAAGATTTACTTCTTGGCACAGTCAAGTGTATTTAAAAAATATTTTCATATTTTGGTGGTCGAGAGGTAGCGCTCTCGACTGTCATACTGATGGTCACGAGTTCGAATCCACACGAAGGTGAGGATTTGTTCTCGGGGCCTGAGGAGTCCCTGAGTCACCCAGCTCCAAATGGGTACCTACCGTAACTAGACAATAGTTAGGCGGCTGGGGTAATGCGTGGAACCCCTATAGCCGTGGCCTGTGACCGCTGCATCACTTGCCAACAGATCATCTCTCATGGTCTGTGGACGCAATTATCTTCTGCATAGAAGATAAGTCTGTATATCTAAGATAAGATAAGATATTAAGTTAAACTTTCTAATTACACAAACCTTAATTAATAAGTGCTCCTATTGCATACCCAAATTTGCTTTAGTCTTAAATTTTTTATCTTGTAATTTCTTAATTTGTAATTTTATAAAGTCTTTGATTTATTGCTTCAAAAATGTCTATCATTCCACATCCTCTAGAACTGCCACCCCCACCCTTAGAAGTGAGATCACCCCAGATTAATAACCCTTGACCTACATAATATGACACTTGAGACAACAATCATTTGTTGACTCTATTTAAAATTATTTTTGGACTTTGACCAATGTGATTGCCTGGCTGCCACAAAAGGATAAACAATAAGATGAACAAATTTACATTTTTATGAAAAGAAAGTCTTTATTTAAAAGGTATATCACAATGTTCATTTTGGAAGCAGTACCAGTAGTCAATAGATTGGGAAAACACACATTTCTTATAGTAAAAAATACAGCAATTGAACACAGTATAATTGCTCATCGTCTATATTACATTAGAGATACTGCTATTTATAGAAGTGTGAATTAGTTAATAGATTTTTTTAAAAACAAGTAAATCAACATGTAGTTGTTTTTTTGTTTGTTTTTTTATGTAATCCTGTAATGTATTTCCCCCCAAAATCTGCCTTCTCTTCAGCTAAATGTTTCTTTTCTGCGCCTATTCATACTGTCTTTTGAGACACATAATGACCATAAGAGTGAGTACAATGAACTCACTGTCAAAAACTGATGATGGTCTAATCAAATTAAAGAAATGTAAATTTATCGTTTCTTAAGCAAAAGTTTTTCTTTTCCTTTAGCCTCACCCCTTTTATCTTGGCCTTTTTCTGTTGGTAGTTCTGAAAATATAACAAGTCTTGTATAAAGTAAATTAACAATGAGACATTTATTATATTTTATGAGAGGAGAGGGTTGCATAAGTCACAATAAGTGGAAAGTTAACCTCTTTACTTTGGTGTTGTTAATGTGGATATTAGAGGTTGGACCTTTAGTTTTTTTTAAAGTGGATGATATCTGCAATTGACCTCAAGGGAGGTCCTACCCTCATTTTGAGAAGTTACACGGTGCTTGTTAAAAAATATAAAGGAAACATATTGAAAACTAATAACAAAGGACATATAAATAAATGTTATTGAACGAACATTAAAGAATTGTTGAGCACAAGTGAAAGATTATTCTCTGAATTTTGATTAGCAAAATTGAATCACATTATAGATTTGGGGGACGGAGGGAGGTTAGTTCACATGCTGAAATCTGTGAACAGCGGGTTTGTTGTAACGTCATATGGAATAGATTTGTGGTATAAGCTCTCTTAAGCAAACTGCTTCTTTTCAAATTATTTTTTAAATATTTAAATTGTGGGTGCCCACTATGGAGGATTATTTGTATCCCAACCCACTTTGTGAAAACTTTAGGACCATCATTCTAATGACTTAGTGTTGTTCTTTAAATTTTAGGTCAGTTGACTTTAGAATTGTTCTTTAAGTTTTAGGTCAGTTGACTTTCCTCAGACGATTTATATTATCTGTTATTTCAGGGTAGTAGCTGACTATAAACATCATTATAATTCTAAGTATTTGGCATATAATTATTCAATATCTGAACATCTGCTACATGGAAAGCCACATGATGACAATGATATAAAATGCATATTATTTCCAATATCATTTATGAACCAGCTTGTTAAAAAAATGCTTCTTGTTCCAAATCAGTGCTGTACAATTCCCTTTTACTTTTAACACAATCTTCTCCTTGGTTAAGCCTTTAGTGAACTGGGTGTATTTTAGCCTGTTTTGATCAAGATAAGCCCTACTGTAGTAGCATAATGACCATCAATAACCATTGGACTTTCAAATGAAGTCCTTTCTCAGTACCAGTTATTTACCTAAAGCAGAGGTTGACAGTTCAGATGCAGATTGAATACTGCCCAATTTAGTCTTGAGTCTAGATTCAATAAATCAAGGTCTCCAAACTTAGTTAGGCAGACTTTTGATAAATTTACAATCTGCAATCTGTCTAACTCTGGACTGGTGCTAAATTATTTTTTGAATTTTAAAAAAATTACCATAATGTCATTAAAATAATTTTAAATCTGTGATCAACCAATGTGATATTTTTGTTGTTAATGTTATTAACTTATAACCAGCTTGTGGGTTGTCATTATAAAACTTGAGATAAGATGCTACCCTCATAAATAACCCATCCTTTATTACACCATAACTCCTACCACCACTGGAAAAACAACAGGTTTATTCATTTACATTTTTTTCAATTTGAAAGAACTCAAAAATGTTCATCATTCTCTCAATGCAAAAATTAAAATAAAATAAATGATATAAATTCGGTCCTCATACAACCAGTTAAAGCCAAATGGTGACAATAAATATCAATAGATTGCCAGTTTACAAAGAACCAACATGGCATGGTAATCACAAATGCTCACATTCGGTAGTTAAAAAGTTAACTAAGTCTGATTAAGATGATGTTCCAGTTTAATAACATCATCTGTAACTTTCTGAAAGTGATGAGAACTCTTTAAAAAGCTTCGAGTTCATGTCACAATAGGTGGATGGAATAATGGTTATGAACTATTTGTTTATTTTATTTAGAGTGGGAAATAAGATCTGAAAGTTTGACAAGTTAAAACTATTTCACATATATATTTTAGGAAAATAACAATGTAAAACCAGTTTTCCTTTTATGAAATGCTCGATGACAAAAATTCTTAGGATAGCTATTCAAAGACAGACTAAAAGCTAATGTTTACTGCATGACAGGATAAAAGAAATGTTACCTTTTGGGCGGCGCATGGCTATATTATCAAGAAAATCTGATAAAGAATCGAGCTCTCCCTGGAGCTTAAGAGAAACTTCATCAATTTTATTCTCTCGCTTTAATGTACGGACAACAAGATGACCAAATGCTTTGACTGTAGATTGGTCTCGAGATGCAAAGAACTGAAAAGTAAGAAGTATTGATTAAAACATATGTCACAGATTTTTACTTTTTAAAAATATTATACTGTAAAATTTTGAATTAAATGAAATTTTGGAGGACAATATTAACTTAAACTCAGAACAAATTTATTTTATTATAATATTATGAATCTCTTCTCAAAAATAATTACTAAATTTTGACTAAATCCAATTTGAATTTTCTTCAATAAATTAGCATTATAAAGAAACCATCATCATCATACAAATAATTTTTTAAATGATATTTTGCTTATTGAAAACATGTATACAGATTGCAATTATTGTTTAAAATCTTGTGAACTTGCTTTGGACCAGTAAAGTTTGGTAGTTAAATGATTCTTTTACTGGAAATCCAAGTGGTTTAAACCCCCTCAAGTAAAATTTTAAAAAATAGTTTACCCTTTAGTAAAACTTTACATTAACATTTGTCATCACCTAACCATAAATATGTAAGTGAACAAAATTTCAAGCAACTTGAACAATTGAAAGTAGGTGAAATTATTTCCAAGATTTAAACCAGACAGATGGAGGGATGGACAGCCAAAAAAGTAATTTAAATGCCAAAAATTTCATGATCTTTCTGCCTACTCAATGAAATGTTTTAGAGCACCACCGATAATACAAGTACAACAATTTAGTGGTAGCTGATATAAGTATTTTTAGATCATAAAAATGCACCTTTACTTTCATTACAACAATGAAGTAATCAAAAGTTTCTTGTGTTAAAAATTTACCTCTTGCATTAAATGTTCAGTTTCAATTTTCTTTTTCAGGTCACCTGATTGAAAAACAAATTTTTGAAATTTTAAATGATAATAGGCATACAAACAAAATAACAACTTATACAATGATATTCTTTGTGCAATAAAATAGGAGTCTAGACAATTACTTCATGACTTTTATAATTTTATTGCTTAAATAAATCTTAAAGTAAAATTTTTGGATGTTGGTAAGGTGTAGCATTATTATAAAGCATTTTGGTAGAATCTGACTTAACGTTCCCACTCAACATGGCCGCCATCTTTGTTGATATGCCACACATCAAAGAAATTGGAAAATTCAACTATTAAAATTCTAAAACTACACCTAACCCTGACCCTAAATTCACAATTATAACTAAACCTAACCCAAACCCTAAATTAACAAATAACATTTCTAAATCTAATTCTAAAAACTATATAACCCATTTGGGAACGTGTAATCGGATTCAGCCAGCATTTTTATCAAACATCTACAGTTTTACAGTTTTCTTTTGTCTTGGAGCTGGGTGACTCAGGGACGCCCTAAGCACCGGAAACAAATCTTTATCTTCACATGGATTCGAACCCATGACCATCGGTACGCCAGTTGAGCCCGCTGCCACTCGACCACTGTAGATAACTTGGTAGATAACTTTACAATTAAGAAAATATGTTTCACTTACTTCTGAGTGAAACCAAATCCTCTTCAGCATTTTTCTTTATTCTATTGTTGTCTAAGATTTGTTGTTGTAGATCTGTCATTTCATTCTCCATCTTCTGACATGCCTGCCAGGAGTATAAAACCAAAACAAATGTCATGACTAGGCCTGTCAACAGGTTCCTGGGTACCCACTGACAGGCCTTGTCATGTCATCATTAAAAGATGTTCCCATTTGTAAAATAAGTTTTGGTTTTATTCAAAATTTCTTATTAAACCTTAAAGTGCTATTTATTGGATTATTTCGACCCACACTGATGTCAATTTTTAAGGAGCCTGTTTCATTTTAAATGCGTTATATGAAGATATTAATTTAGGCTGTATGACATCATTTTAACATATGACTATAACTTAAACAATTTATTTAATGTGACTATAACTTAAACAGTTTATTTAATGTGACTATAACTTAAACAGTTTATTTAATGTGACTATAACTTAAACAGTTTATTTAATGTGACTAACCACTTCCAATCTTTGATTTTCCTCCATGATCATCCTCATTTGACAACCAGCTAAAAAAATTAACTGTTCTATATCCTGCAGACTTTTACCATGATCATTTATCTGTGCCATCACTTCGTTACGGAAGGTTTTCAAATTGTTTTGAAGAGTTACCTAAGAAATGTTTAAGTTAATATAGCCTAAAAAAATACAACAAGAAAAAAATCTCTATTATTTAGACTTTGCATAAGAACCTCACATTTCAGCAAAGTCATAGAATATCCTCGCAAATCAATAACATTGGATTGTAATATAAAAATAAAAAACCATATGATCAAAAACAAAAGTCATAGTTTTGAAAATCTTGCTGGAATGTCTGGGAGTGAAGGAAGCTCAGCTTTGGAACAAAGATTAACTTAAATGGAATAATTGTAGGAACCATTTCTCCCTATGTTTTTTAACTAAAATTCATTTTGCAGTGAAATAATGTCACTGATAAAAATTACAGACAACAGAATGGAAGAGAGTCTAAAGTATTGGTAAGTTAAAGCATATTATAACTAGTTCAGATGGTAAGAATATAGTAGTATGTTGGTTTTGGGGCCGAATCTTTCCGTTAACAATTTACAGTGAATGTCTAAGGCAGAAATAGATGTCTTAAAAATATCTTGGACTTTGGATTACAAAAGTGGGATAACTGAGAGCAACAAACTTATTCAAGACAGAACAACATGAGGTAGTTGAGAACGTTGATAAATTTTGCTTATCCTCAACAACTCATATTCTCTACTATGTAAACACATCCTCTCTTCCAAAATGCTGTGCCATAATAACAAACTATGGCATGTTTTCTCTTCCCATCAATCGTAACATTGAAACCATAATTCAAAAAAACAGTTATGACATTCACTCCTTAATTTACATTTATTTAAATCATGGTAAATAACAATAATATCATTCCTTGACCTTTCTTCCCCTGTTGTGGCAAAGCACACTTAGACAGACACTTAGGTTGCTTATACTAATTGTTTGTAAATAGTACCGTATATTCTTGTTCTATAGCCCATTTGTTCATGAGCCTAGCCTGCCTCTTTTGGAAGAGAATAGTATAAAAAGTGTGCAACCCACTTGTAAGCCGACCCCAAAAAATAATAGGACAGCGTAAACAATGGTACACAATCTTTAAAAAACTACAAGATTGTCGGTGGTTCTTTGGTAAAAAGTTGCAAAAGCTGGTATATCAAAATGAGAACAAAAATTGTAAAACAATTTATTAAAACATTCACAAAAATAAATGAAATGAATGAATAATGTAAAAGCAGAAGCTCATTAACATTTTATAGCTTCTGGTAGAGCAGTTGAATCTTGCAGAATACAGAAAAGGACCTTGATGATAAAGAATAACAACACTGATATTCAAATACAAGCAATTTACAAGCAACTTTTCCCCCTATAATTTGTCAAGAAAAAAAATCAGCTTTAGAATGAGTATATATGGTAGTTCTAGAGAATCATATTATTTTACCTTTTTTTTTCAACTTCAGAATTTTTCTACAATGACATTGTGGGAGGCACCAAGCTGATTAATACAAATTATGACCACTTGCCATCATATTATTTGCAAAACAATTTTCACTTGTTAGTTTTTAAAGCTTTGTTTTTCAATAATAAATTTATATATTAAAAAAAAATTAGTACTGCAGTACCTGAATTAGTTGACTTTAAGAGATTTCTAGGAAGCATACCAAAAACAATAAGACCGTTATGATATGAATCTAACATAAAAATGATAATAAGTTCAACTGGTGGTTTAAAAGATCATAAAAATTCCCTAGTTAAATAAACTTTGTCACCCATCAGCATAATTTAATTAATTAACTCATAAGTTCATATATAAAAAGCTGTGATCTACCTGTGGTAATTTAAGGTCATCTTTATCTTTTTTAGCCCGCTTCAAATCATCTTCCAAGCCAAATTTCTTGTTCTTTAAAACTGAAATTTTGTTAATGCATTGTACATCTTGCCATCCAATTTTTAGATATTTTAAATTTTAATAAAGTCTTCAGAAATAAGATTTCTTTTCACAATTTAAAAAACATTAAAATCATATACCCCTCCCCACCTTCTTCCAACATATTTCATACTTTAAAAAAATTTTAATAAAAAAATTTTGAATCCAGATTTTGAAAATGGGGTAAATTTAGGAGACCAAACAGACTGATGCATCATTAATGGTTTTCATCAGGCTGATAACACTGTTGAACATTGTAAAAATCTACATATGCAACATACAAATGAATCATTTGTCAATTTTAAAAATGACAGTGACTTGAAAGGGACTAAAAGCTAGTCACACTTTATGACAGCCTGCTCAACTAGTTTGTCGTTTAGATTTACTCGCACAAGTTATTCATTGAACTGATTTGGCAGCCCGCCTGCTATCATCTGCTATATGTTGATAACATTTTTTTTTTTTTTAAATTCTTATTCTAAATTTTAAACTTTTATAATTTTAACATATTTTAATGGTGGTTGCCTTTGAAAATGTTCATTCCATCTGTAAAAACATTTTAAAGATTTTATATTAAATATTAAGTAAATGCTTTTTTGATTACTTTAAATATTTATTATTTCTCCACTTACCAACAATGGATTTCTTTTTAAGGTCATAATCTGAATTTCTTTTTTGAAAAAAATCCTGCATATCTTGAAAGATGGGTGTTTCCTCAGCAATGGTATTTTTTTTCTCGAAAATATTAGCTTGCATTTCACCAATTTCTGCCTTAAAAAACAAAGAAGACATCATTTATATTTATTTCAGTCAAATTATTTATTATTTGCTTTTTTTAAATATAACTTGCTGCTGTAAAAAGCTTCTGGGTTTTCAATTATTCTGATTTTGTTTTTAAAGTCCTAGTGCATTTTGTTACTCTATAGCATGAAAAATGAACACAATTAAGTGTGAATATGGCTACAATTGTGTGTGTTTTGGAAATTCAGTATGTTGTTAAAATTTTCATTTAGTTTAAAAAACATATGAACTCTAACATTTTATAAAAACATTTATTTTACTTGCTCATGCCTACATCATTTTTTTTTTTTTTTTTTTTTTTTTTTTAAATCAGTAAATAAAAGAAAAATCAATGATGGAGGAGGAGGCATTGAGGGGGTGGGAGGATTAACAAAGCTGGTGAACAACTAATACTTATACTCTTTTTCTGAAATTTTTACCACCGCAACTACTTTCTCAGTCAGTGAAAGACTTTGGAATTGTTTAAAAACTAAACAGTGAAATATAAAACAAAACAACATTGCATATTTTTTGTTTATAGCCTACTTCTACAAACACATTACATAATAAGATTCTATTTTCAGCTCAGTATCTGTTATTATTTAAAGGGTGCTAGGGCAAAGGAGATAAATTTGCAAGTTAGAGAACAGCCAAATAATAATTACCTCTAGTGAATTTACTCTGTGTTGAAAGGTATTGAACATTTCTTCGTAAGACTGCAAACTGTTTTTCAGTTTCTCCTCTGTTTGTTTGATTACTTTTTCATCTTCAAGAACTTCCCTTTGAAGTTGGACACCCTAACAAAATATACAATTTAACACTTCAGTGATTAAATAAATAATGAAAGTAATCACCGAGATAAGATCTTTAAAAATTATTTTAAAAATTAGAAGAGGTCAAATATTACACCAGGAAAAGAAAACCAACAAAAAACACCTAATATATTAATGAAACAGAATAAGTCTTAAATTTCTATTTATATGAATCTGAAATAACTAGTAATCCCATTAATAATTATTTTGAAACTAACATTATTCAAAATGTAAAAATTAATTAGATATTGATATTCTCTAACAAATGAATTAAGTTTTCACCTCATTTGATAGCTGGACATGATGTTTTTTTCCTTCTTGAATAGCTTCAGTAACTGTTTTCATAAACACCTGTTGTTCAATTTTTATCTCCTGTAATTGCTTCCCAACTTCATCTTTATTTTGTTGAAGTTCCATCCTGTACAAATATTTGTTTAAAAATAACAGTTTCAGAAAAAACAATAAACGTGAGCTTTAATTCAGTCAGATAAATTTTAAATAACTACCATCTGTGTTAGCTCTGTATTCAAGGCATAGTAAAATTATACTAGTGAAAATCTAACTAAGTCTGGTAGGCAGATTAAAATGTAAAAAAAAAAAATTAAATAGTTCAAAACATGTGATTAGCATTAATAAAAGTTAAGCTAACTAGAAATATTTTATACATCTTGTCTTTTCCTTTCCAAGGGTCTCCAATACTTAACAAGTTTGCCTTTAGCTTGAATACCCAATATTATTCTTTAGCCCTCAATTTCCTGGTGATGTTATCTGGAGGTTTACTAAACACGACCAAAATCCAGCTTCTTTTTTTCATACATTTATTCAGCCATTAGTTTGTGATATTTTGTCTTTCTGTAAGTTTTTCTTGGTGATAATGTTTGACCATTTTATGTTCTGTTTTTTAAGGTGTTTTTTTTTTAATCAAGTTTTTTTTACAAAACCCTACATTTTCTTCAAAATGATCACTGCATTTTTCCAGTGTTGAGCTCTATACAAGAATACTTTTGTTTTCAGTTGTTTATAAGGTGTCCATTGCAACCTGCTCACTTTTTTTCTGGGGATTATTTCCTTAACCAGTCCATGGTAAGACTGAATAAGAATGAGGACAAAAGAAATTCTTGTCTGGCTCCTGTTTCCACATTAAAAGCACCTCATCTGTTACTTTAGGAAGAATGCTCTAGTCACTGATTGTCCCTGGCAGAACAAGAAGCTTCTGTACTGTGTGATTTGATTTTTATGAGCCAGATGGGACTGTCATGGTCTTGACATTATACAGGCAGAGAACATCAAGTTCTTGTTGTTGTTTTTTTGTTGCTGGACCAGAAGAGCAGCTGAATTGTATCTTGAACAACATGAAAAGCCTTGATAATCTGGTAATAATGTGAGAGTTGCAATTTGGTCAATGAATGATCTGTTTTAGCTAAATTCTTTTCATTTCTTGCTGAATATAGCCTTGATTATTTATTCTTTTTATAATGTTGCTGTTAAAGGCTGGCTGGAGTAACGCTTCTCTACTGGAAACAAATGTTAAGAATCTTGTTCTTTAGTATCTTCATGAAATATCCTTATTTCCATTGCTATCAAACTCTCTATTTTACCCATAGCTTTTAAAATAGAGAGTGTAAAATTTTGACCTTTATATATATATAAAATATATATATATATGTAATTCCTTTTTGCTTTACGGTGTTATCTCGTAAAGATGCTTTCCATATTTTAATTGCCTGGCATAATTCTTTATTATTTGGGACAATGGTATTAATAAATCAACTGTGGCTTTCTCCCCACTTATTGGCTAAATGCTTAGAATCTCACTACAGTTTGACAGGACTTAACTCTTAGAAATTTGATGAGGCAGGTAGCTAGATCCATTGAAAATACTTAGTTGTGATGGAGAATAAAATTAGTTCATACAGTTAGTCTTTTAGCTACAGTATTGCCACATAACTAGTGTTATTTGTAATTTGATTATATGGTGAAATATACAGACTCTATGATTGTTCACTGCTTCAGGCATTGAAAATTAAAAATTTAAGAAAACATAGCACAATGATAACTGGTTAAGAATATGATCTGTAACAGTTATAAAGAGATGTATGATAAGTGCCATACTAGAAATTTAATTCTGCCTTACAGATCATTCACTTTAAATCTATCTATATTCCCTGTCTCTACTCAGTTATTAGCTTTATAAAGTCTAGATAATTCAATCCCTAATATTAAATTGCAATGACTAAGGGGCCATCCATAAAGTGTGTCACACTATTTTTGACCATTTTAAACTCCCCCACTCTCCCCTGTCACAAATCTTGGACCCCCCCCACCCACTAAAGTACGTCACACTTTCATACAAATATATATTTTTTATTAACATTCAACATTAAACACAGTGACGCCACACATGGCCGGACACCATATTATAGATAATATTTATAAATTTATTTAATTTATTATATTTGCATGGGTTTGTGCAAAAATTTGTACACTTTTATTATAAAATATAAAAAGTTTGGGGGCCCCTGGCTTTAGCCCGTTCATCCCCCCCCCTCCCTAATCCGCCATACGCCTGGCCTGTTTCACTAGTAACTAAAATATTCTTACCTCTCATTTCTTTCTCTTGATAACAAATCTTTTTGTTCCTCTATTTGGTTATTTAACTGAGCTAAAACAGCCCTGAAAAAATAAGAAACACTTAAGATTGTTCAGTGACATGCATGATTGTGCTCTAAAATATTTTTTCAACAAATGCTTTTTGAATCAGAAATTAAATATAATTTCAAACTAATGTGCGAGTTTAAACTATGAAAAAATAGTTAGTTTAGCAACAACAAAAAAATGTCTTACTTTTACCTTTAATGCACTGTTAAAACTATTAAAAAATTAACATTACACAAGATTACAGATTATTCTATTTTCGAAAAGGTAATAATTTCTTTAACAGAAAATACTTTATACTGGTATTAACAATGTAAGACAAGATTGCTGGGGACCGACACAGTTAAAAAAAACCACCTGCTGTATTGAACTAAGAGATTGTGTTTGGTAAGTATTTGAGAAAAACAGTAAAGAATATTTGTCTGAGAAAAAAAAAGATTGCATAATTAGCACTTGCAGTAAAAATTGCAGATTATTGAATACATAAAAATAAAGAGGGTTAAACAGTCCCAAGTGCCATCTTTGGGTTTTTTCTTGCTAACATGTTATTATAAACATATGAGGTATTCATAACTTCTTTATAGCACCAGAGTCAGTGTAACGTTATTTTATATTTTTAGTCTGTTTATTTGAGTAATTAAAATTTTCTAAAAATCTCCCATCATTGAACTTGACCACATTGTGGAATTGCTAAAAGAGTAGTCAGTTCTTCCATGGTCACTTTTTTAGTACTCATATGTTACAGATGCTCTTTCAGTACAGAAGATTATTGCGTCTCATGTATATCTATGGTTTGTGTTTAGTCCTGCATTCTTATTAGAGTTTAAAATGATGATAAAGTGTTGGCTTTCCTAATGACAAGGGTAAAAAAATTGGAAGAGTATTTGTTTTAATGTAGGCCTTTTTCTTGAAATTATTTTTCCTTCAGTACTATCTTCTTGATTTAAACTTTTTTTATGGAGACTGCGTCTTTTTCTTCTAGTTCCTTAGATATGGCTTTTTATTACTGCATTGTGTTATGTTCTTAAAAAAGCCTAAGCCTACTTGTGGGATTCCTCAAGCTCAACCAGTTCCTGTGATATTTGAATATTCTCTGCTTGCATTCTACCAAGCTCTTCAGCCTTTTCAGTGAGGTTTCCTTTAGTTATTTGTAGCCTGAGAGGAAAAAGATAAGAGATTGGGAGTCAGTTCAAAGTTTACATCTATTAATCTATGTTAACTATACCAAGGCAAAATTCAAACACCCATGTAAATCATACAAGTATCTCATTATAAAAAAGAAAGAATAATATTTATTGGGGAAGTTATAACAATACAGCTCCTTCTACCATACAAATTATGAACAGAACAAAAGCAAACATCTACACAAAATTCTGAGTTTTCTATTTTCTTTTCCCTCTTTATATATAGAAATAAACTTATTACCAATTCTTTTTAAGAATCTTATTAAAATATATATGATGTGATCTTAAAAGAATGCACTTACTGGCTATCCAACTGATCTACATATAAGGCATCTTCCTCTTTAATTTTTTCTTTCCCTTTGAGATCTTAATGAATATATAAATTTTAAAACTAAATTAGATAACTAGTCAATATGGTATGTGACAACAAGAAAAATGTTTTGAAAATGTGTCGTAGTGATTTGACAATCAAATTTTCTGGTGTCACAATGAGGAGTTTACCCTTTGACAATTGTACATTTTTGTCATAAAAACTTTGCTCCCTCACAATAAGGAAGGATGGCCTTAAAGATGTTGCTATGGTGTATGTAATGATTGACAAAGACCACTCTGTACATCTTAGGGATTTCTAGCTGTGGCAGTTGGATGAGTTTGGTGGTAGATGGGTGATAAGACAAATTTTTAGCCAGCAAGGTATGTCTATAGATCAGATAAGAGATAATTGGGAAATCACCATAATAGTTTATGGCATGTGTTTTCCTTGCTTGTCTCCTAGACTTGGTAGCTTTTTGAAGTTTTCGGCACTGTTTTGTACTAATAAACTGCTGTTGAGACTAATTAGACTTCTATGATTGCTTGTAAGTCCTGCCCAGATGAGTACTTTAGTGTCTGGAAATATGTCCCATGATTTGAGATTTAGGATTTACCTCAGGCTTTTTGGGTAGGAGTGGTATTGGCAAACTGTCCTAGTTTCACGTGCAAAAAATAAAGTCAGAAGAGCAACTGCTGTGTACATTTATATTTTTATTTTAATGTTGAGTTTTATTCAATGTCATAATTATAGTCTGCCAAAGTTGAAATGGCCTTTGAGATACTTGGGTTCCTTTCATAGTCATTGGTGGCAATCTGAGACAATATGCTGCCGAGGTAAGTGAACAGTTTGGCTCAATTTAGGACCTATCTGATTCAGGACATCTGTATTCTGGTTGCTTATTGTGAGTCCAGAACTTTGAGCTGGAGCTGAAAACAAAACTTTCCACACCTTGTTGCAAGTCAGCATCTCAGCCAGCATTGAGGAAACAGCCATCATAAAATAGAAAGTCCAGAATGGCGTCTGACTTGACGTTTGTTTTTACTTTTAGTCTTGTGAGATTAAACAGTTAACCATCAATGTGATGTCTAATATCAAATCCCTCATGTCTGTCCTTTAATGCCTCATTGAGATGACTGAAAACATTAGACTGAATAAATGGACGTCTGACAGTAAGGAGTGGAGTGAGTAAGGGAGGTGACAGTAAGGAGTGGTGACAGTAAGGAGTGGTGACAGTAAGGAGTGGTGACAGTAATGAGTGGTGACAGTAAGGAGTGGTGACAGTAAGGAGTGGTGACAGTAATGAGTGGTGACAGTAAGGGAGGTGACAGTAAGGAGTGGTGACAGTAAGGAGTGGTGACAGTAAGGAGTGGTGACAGTAATGAGTGGTGACAGTAAGGGAGGTGACAGTAATGAGTGGTGACAGGGGGATTGACAGTAAGGAGTGGTGTGAGTAAGAGAGGTGACAGTAAGGAGTGGGGGCAGTAATGAGTGGTGACAGAAAGGAGAGGTGTCAGTAAGGAGTGGTGACAGTAAGGAGTGGTGACAGGGGGATTGACAGTAAGGAGTGGTGTGAGTAAGAGAGGTGACAGTGAGGAGTGGTGACAGTAAGGAGTGGTGACAGAAAGGAGAGGTGACAGTAAGGAGTTGTGACAGTAAAGAGTGGTGACAGTAATGAGTGGTGAATGGCAGATTGATAGTAAGGAGTGGTGACAGTAAGGAGTGGTGACAGTAATGAGTGGTGAATGGCGGATTGATAGTAAGGAGTGGTGACAGTAAGGAGTGGTAACAGTAAAGAGTGGTGACAATAATGAGTGGTGACAGGGGGACTGACAGTAAAGAGTGGTGTGAGTAAGAGATGTGACAGTAAGGAGTGGTGACAGTAAGGAGTGGTGACAGTAATGAGTGGTGACAGAAAGGAGAGGTGACAGTAAGGAGTCGTGACAGTAAAGAGTGGTGACAGTAATGAGTGGTGACAGTAACGAGTGGTGACATTAAGGAGTGGTGGCAGTAAGGAGTGGTGACAGTAAGGAGTGGTATTAAGATAACATGAAGTGGTGATCTGTTAACATAGGAGCCGAATCAAAATTTGCAGACAAAGACGAAAGTGACAATTATAACACTACGGCTTTGTCCGAAAGTATTTTTGTAACTTTTGGTTTCAGCCTAAAGTGATTCAGACAACCTTGGCCATCCACGAAAATTCAAAACTCTTTCTGTTTTTCTGTCATTTGGTTTGGTACAACATATTTTGCTATGTCTTGATGTCATGGAATGATATTTGCTAATTCTCTACAAACAATGCTCTTAGCTACATGGTTTTCTTTTTTTATCTATACAGATGCTGCTCCTTCTAGGCAGAAGATTATTGCATTCACAGACATTTGCCAGTCTGTTGGCAAGTGGACCAAGCATCCACAGGCCATGGCTATGAGGTTTCCATGCTATTCCCAGCCACTTTTGTTTCCCTAACTAGTGCTATGTATCCATTCAGAGTTGGGTTGGACACCCTTGGCCTCGGAAACAAATCCCAGCCTTCACAGAGATTCGAACCCATGACCATTGATACACCAGCCGGGGCGCACACCATGTGACCATCATGTCCCCACCATGGTTGGTAATTTTCTTCTATATTTTTTCTATAAATTTACAATAAGACAGTAAAGTGAAAAGTTTGGAAGAATGGCGATGGAAATGATTCGAACTCAACAGCTTTTAAAAAAATATTTTTTAAAAAGTAAATAAAATTTCAAAGATAGCTAAAAAAAATATGGCACCAAAAAAACAGGCTAAATTATTTCAAGCACCACACAAAGCACTGGTGGACCAGTGGTAAAATTTACCATAAATGACATTATTTAGTCCCATAAATATGTTTTAAAAACATACCTTCAAAAAGATTAACTCTTCTCTCCTCGTATGTTCCAGTTTTTCCAGATTCATTGGCAATGTCATTTTTCAACTGTAAAATTTTTTAGGACATTCTAAATTTTAGAATTTAAGGCATTACATTATACTAGATATCAACTACTTGATTAAATATAAACTTCTCACTACTTATACGAAAGATGGAAACTAGCGACTGTGAATTAACATCAAATTAAACTGTAAAGTGATTCTTGCCAAAGAGGAAAATACTTAAGACTTAAAGATAAGATATAATAAAGGACAAGGGGATTCTAATAATTTTTTATCTGCCTCCGTAAACACAATAATCTTCTGTATAGATGGAGCGTCTGTAACAGATAGGATAAAGGACTATCTATTATATAATGCGCCTAAGCGCGTCCGTCAGTGTGTGTGTGTGTGTGTGTGTGTGTGTGAAGCCCCTATACCACGCAACTCTTGCTAACTTTTTTAAAAAATGAAAATATGGACGCAAAATCATAATGATTTTGGGTTTGAGATTAACAGAGGGTGTGGTTTTGCGCGCCGTAAAAAAACAATTAAGTGGCGTCATGAAGCTTTTATTCTATTTATTTATTTGATGTTACTTTTTATCTTGATTAAAATCCGAGTGTGTGAATATGCATGTGTGCGAGTGTGTTTATGTGTATGTGCGTCTGTGTGTGCGTGTGACTGTGTGTTTGTATTAGTTGTGAAATAACGATTTATTTCATAGATTGCTAAAAGTGAAATTAAATATTGAAAAGACGTTACCACGTAATCTTTTATGTATAGTTAAAATTATGCACTGGATTATGAAAAATTCCGTTAATTTTATGAACACAAGTTTCTGCCGATGCGATCTGCATGGGTGCTTGAAGAAAAGATAACGGGAAGTCATTGAATGTGACTTAAAAACTGTTAATTAGAAGAACAATCTCCAATGATTTTTTCAGAGATGGTTTTTACTTTATGTTTGATTTTAGAAGAAATGAGCCATTGCGCATATTAGTTGGATAATTACTCGCATGAATTGCCACAATGGAAAATAAACTGTGAAAAGAACTTATAGTCGCTGTTGAAATTGCATTATTTATAGTTTTAATATGTAATTGGGTAAGATTGGTCCATATTTATTTGTAAAGGAAATGGAACCTTTCTAAACATTTTAATTGTATTTTACAATAATAAAATCATACGAAAATGGTTCGAACGAATTTCCCTTAGTCACAGTTAAATAGCTATAGAAATACATGTGAATAAATTATTTAATTGTAGACGAAATATCAATTTTAAATTTTAATATAAGCTTTTATACATCTATGTATATAATCGGATGGAGGCAAATTTTATACTGGCTTATAACAAGTCAAAATTACAGAGAATAAAAATTTCTTACAGAAAAATTAACACGGAACCGCTTTTGAAGCATTCAACGAGTGATTTATCATAAAAAACAATAGCAAATATTTGTTAGGACGAAGATGTATATCTATTAGGTGCTTACTTAATACAAGTGAGTGTTTTGGATCAATTTCACTATAAACTTTCATTAAGGAAATTCGTATTGAAAGTAAACGCTCAGGGATTTTAAATTTAAAAAATGGTACGTG
>MUZC01003274.1:224119-272548 GCA_002072015.1 Radix auricularia
GTTTTGACCGCGGCCCACTGTTTTGTTTACTCGTATTAGGTTTTGACCTTGGCCCACTGTTTTGTTTACTTGTATCAGGTTTTGACCTTGGCCCACTGTTTTGTTTACTTGTATCAGGTTTTGACCGCGGCCCACTGTTTTGTTTACTTGTATCAGGTTTTGACCTTGGCCCACTGTTTTGTTTACTTGTATCAAGTTTTGACCGCGGCCCACTGTTTTGTTTACCAGTATCAAGTTTTGACCGCGGCCCACTGTTTTGTTTACCAGTATCAAGTTTTGACCGCGGCCCACTGTTTTGTTTACTTGCATCAGGTATTGACCGCGGCCCACTGTTTTGTTTACTTGTATCAGGTTTTGACCACGGCCCACTGTTTTGTTTACTTGTATCAGGTTTTGACCTTGGCCCACTGTTTTGTTTACTTGTATCAGGTTTTGACCTTGGCCCACTGTTTTGTTTACTCGTATCAGGTTTTGACCGCGGCCCACTGTGTCCTTGGTTTATCCGCCTCACGTGTGAGAGTTGGTTTAGGTTGGCACAACATGACACAGGAGATGGGCGGTCAGGAACAGATATTTACTGTAGCACAAGTTTTCATTCATCAGTAAGTAATTTTCTTACAGGTTACATTAAAATAGCAACATTTCCTTATTTTTTTTTAAAAAAATTTAAACTTTAAAAATATTTTTTTTAAATACAAAAATAAAAAAAAGTTAGAAATACTTAAAAAATTACGTACAGAAATCACGAGATTATGAGGTTATTAAAAGACCCGGGTGAATCAGATTATTCGTTCCCGAATGAGTTAGATAGCAATTAATTCTGCGTTCTCTTCCTTTGTTATTAAGGATTAATTTTATAATTCCTTTTTTAAATTTAGGGTTAGGTTTAGTTTCAGCATTTTAATACTTGAATTTTCCAATTTCTTTGTAACGCCCCATAGCAACAAAGATGGCGGTCATGTAACGCGGGAACGTCAACTCTGAATTTACAAAAGACCCTTCTATAGTGTCAAATATTTTATTGGCTTAAATGCGCAGGTTACCTGGAACGAATGCCAATTTTGTTGTACGGCGAAACAGCATACAGAAACTTAAAAATACAGATGAAAGCTTGAAGGGTGGAACTAGTATTGGTGGTTTGGGTTAAGAAAGACAAACAGCTACTAAGGGTCCGGGCTTAGTGGCGAAAGGCCTCGGATCAGACTAGATGGAGTGGAATCATTGAGCAGGCCAGTGCCATACGAGGGCTATGAAGCAATAAAATGACGCTAATGATATAACTGTATATCATTAAGTATTTGATTAGGAATTGTCTTGTAAATGGGGGGCCACGGTGGTCGAGTGGCAAGCGCGCTCGACTGTCGTTCCGATGGTCACGAGTCCGAATCCATGGGAAGCCATGGACCTGTTCCCGGGGCCCAGGACGTCCCTGAGTTCCACCCAGCTCCAAATGGGTGAAAAGCGGCGGGGCAATGCGTGGAACCCCCAGCCGTGGCATGTGAACGCTGCATCACTTGCCAAAAAATAACTGCTGCCTTGCAGATGGTCTTGGCTGACCAAAGGCTATGGAAGCAAATCCAGAAAATACAGCAGGCTGACGTCGGAGACCACGGGCCAATTGGCGCAAAACTCGTGGCACGCAAAACTCAATATTCAATATTGAGAATGAAGAAGAAGAAGAAGTCTCGTAAATAAGAGAATACAAATGCAGAATCGCAAATGGGTTTGCCGCGCCCTTGACTAATTTATTTTCGGCGCCCTTGACAAATGGCTAAAAATATTCCAAAAAAAGGTGGGAAAATACTAAATTTAATTAATTTGAAGGATTAGCCCTCAGCGCTTTTGGCAACTGCCCCGATGCAAACATGTTGTTACGCCTCTGTGCTAATGGGGGTGTCAGGATAATTATATTTTGAATTCAGACAGGTTCGACAATCATAGTCTGGTTGACGTAACACTTAAACTAATACTATTTTAAAAATAAAGTATTCAACAGCTTATGCTGTTAAATCACAATAACATTTTATGTTATTATTAATGTGTGCTCCCCTGTGTTCTAGACGATATAATCCACACGCCCCTGGCTTTCCTAATGACATTGCTATAATTGCACTGGAGGAGAACGCTACACTTAACGAATACGTCGACGTGGCAGTACTTCCAACAGACGACATGACCGTTAACAACCAGGAGTGTGTTGTATCCGGCTGGGGACGTACTTCCGGCCCAGGAACAACCGCTCAAGTACTCTCAGAGGTAAACACTTATTTGTCTTGGAATTCTCCATCTATTTTCATTTAACTTCACTAGTGTCCATGTGAAATCTTTTAATTAGAATTTTCGTGTAGCTCAATCAGTCGGAAATTTTGCACACGTTCGTGTATCTTTGGGGACAGACAGATATTGACCAGAAAAAAAAAGTTTTTATTTTTAAAATTGATTTCGATTGGACCCCATCCCCTTAGCTTTTGTGTATGCAATTAGAGTCCTGTTACTAGGAAGAAATCTTTTATCCTTACTACCACTTCCTTCTAAATTAATTTTTGCTTTCTTTTTTTATGTTAAATATATAATGCGTATTAGAAGCTTTTAACATGTTTTAGTATATAGTCCAGTTATATTAAATCTATTATTGCATCGTTTTTAGACGAGATACAGCGTATTAAAAGTCAATTTTTCTTATGTGTTAAACGGTAAGGACTTTTCACAGATACGTCATATTTATTTTTAGTCCCCGATTTAAAAAATAAATAAATAAATAAGCAACAAAGTGAAAGATAATATTAGATGTCATATTTCAGTTTGTTATAAGTTATACACCTTATAGTTAATATCAAATCATGCACATTTCTTTCACCAAAAAAATGGCCTAAACTTTTTGACAGGCCACTCTAAAAGCTATCTCCAATGAAGAGTGTGCCACTAGATACAATGGTGTCTCCGGGGCACGCATCTACAACAGCCATGTCTGTGTCTATGAACCTCCCAGATCTGCTTGCAGTGGTGACAGTGGCGGCCCCATGGTGTGCGATGGATATCTCACTGGCGTCACGTCCTGGGGGAGCACCAGCTGTGATGGTTCCTATCCGAGTGTATATGTCAAAATATTTCCTTTCCTGGAATGGATTGAGCAGTATTTGTAGTTCCGGTTCATAACCTCGAAAACTTCAATTATAAACTATAACAGACATGTACATTAAAACAAATATTCTAGAAACCTGCACTAAATGAAAGTTTTTGTTTTGTTTTGTTTTTTTAATATATTTTTTAAATTAGAATAACGCCAGCTCATTTCGTACTTTTCTGCACAGAATTTTCAATAATGTACTCTAAATATACAATGTAACAAGGGTTTTAAAAATAATATAGTTCATAGGCGTGAAGAGAAAAATCTCCTAATTCCATACCACCGGGTTTTCACACATATTAGAATTACTTTTAAAAGAAAATTTTAAAAAGCCTTCCATAGAGTTTTTAAAAACTGGGAATCTAAACAAAAAAAATTCAGGCTACCAAAATTACACATTAATTCATATTGACATGATTGTTCGTCAGATGATCAATAAAAGTTGTAAATTCAAAAGTTTATCAATTATTGGAGTGTACAAGTACAAGGCATTTGGGTTTGAGACCAAATACAATCACATTATCCCGTCAATTAGTTCCGAAAATGACCAATCTAGAAATACTTAGACACTATACTTTAAAAAACAACAACACGAAAACAACAACACAAAAACAACAACACAAAAACAACAACACAAAAACAACTAACTGACGTAAAAAAAAAGAAAACGCTGAATCTATTTACAAAATTAAAAATTAACGTTAGCTTTTAAATTAAAAATATTTTGCACGGAAACTTAATAACAAACAAATATATTTAATAAACTGCTGGTGGATCTTTGTTACATTTTGCCATTCACAAAGTTTATGTCTTCCAGTCCGGAATTCGGGCGTGAAATGGGTTGCCTGAGGAACCCGGAAAGCAAACACTTTATCGTCATTTTTAAAATCTAATAAGAGTGCAGGACTAGACACAAACCATAGATAAACGTAGGACGCAATAGTCTTGTAACACGTGTGAAGCCATTGAAAACATCTTTGAATAAATTGCAAGCTATAAAATAATATCTGCTTGTAAAAACGGGGCACGTGTGTGTGTTGGGGAAGGAGGCTGGAGAATGGGGTGTACCTTGTTAACATAGGAAACAAGGGTAATTCGCTTATCACTTATCTCGTTGCCCAAGCATTTAAACCGCCATCACTGACAAGAATTGTCCTACCATTTATCTTTTTTTTTCTGTCGGATCCGTTTCCACAATCGATATTCCCGTAGTGTCCGCCATTGTATCTCCCTTGAGCAGCTAATAACTACGTGCTTATATTCCAGACTAATTATCGGCGGTAAGGAAAAGCCCCGCGAAAGCTTCATGAAAACATTATTTTTCACTTTGCTTTTCTTTGTCAACTCTTTTACCTCACTTTTACTTTTAATTCTTAAGCAGGCTAATATGTAGTGACATTGCTGCTTTCTCAGATGCGTGTAAGAATTATAGGCTACTATTCGTTGGAATTTGGTCAAATGGGATATAATTAACAAATTAAAAAAAATAATTACATTACTAGTTTTCCCTTCGAGCCATTTAAATGCGAACATCAACAATTGCACATCATACAGACGATGAGTATAATAGCTTCAAATTTTAACTCATTTGTATTAAGAGTTGAAATGATTCAACTGGTTGACAGAAAATGAGAAAATATGGCAAGCACGAAAGTTTAGGCACACATTTTGCTTTACATGTATTAAGAATGGGAACATTCAATCAAATCTTGAATGATGCTTTGTAGGTTATATAGGTAAACGCTTAAAGGGACTTAGCATTTTGAATTTGGTCGCGCAAAAATAACTGAACTTAAGTGAACTTTAACTATAATGCCCACCAGGCCCAACAAATAGTTAATTATTTTTTTCTGAAAGTACTGCCCTTGAAATTTGTGACGGCCACTTTAATTGTCACTAAAGTTATTTGACTGCTTGCAGAGAGACAAAGGGATTATAACATAGCTTTTAGAAAGCGTATCTCTATTTATTTTTTATTTTTTAATCATTGATGAGTCTTGCCATTTTAAAAATTATCTAACTTACTCAAGCGATTCAGTTTCTGCCTCGTCTTTAATTAACCAATAAATCCATGCATCTTTTATGAATCACCGTTAAATCCTCCGTGATATTTTGTTATCGTGAATGAAGCTATGAAAACGTGAACTTAATGAAAAGTCAATGACAACTCACACATCCGCTGCATAGTGTTGCATCCTAAATGATTTCTCGCTGCTGTACCATTACCCAAATCCCACTTATCCTGTGTCTTCTAAATCTATGTGACATCCACATTTCCTGACTAGACCATTAAAACTAATCATTCACAATCGAAACATTTTAAAACGCTTCAGACAAGAATTGATCAGGTTGCCTGATGTAGTGTTAATGACGGCATGTCCCCCGGCAGTGCAACAAACTTATATAAACAACGTGAAAGCCTGATGAGTCCATTAGCCGTCTACATTGGGTGAGACTCGGTGTGAACTTGCATTGACTTGTCACGAATAAATAATCCTACTCGAGTGCGCCCTATGCTAGACTATATTATTGGAAAATTACATCTATTTATTGACAACATTTTGTATATTAAATATAAGTAAAAATGCAGAAATGTACAAGAATTCCCACACTGCTGGTACTTCTGTTTCTTGGACTGAGTCCAGTCGTTGGGGACACGTCACCACTGCAACCGAATGCTACCGAGGGGGATTTTCTACGGCTCCACGAAAGACTCTTGACAAACTACAGGTGAGAAGTTTTAAAACATTCATTTAGTTTTAACATCTGAATAAAAATGGGTGTGCATACATTGGCATAAATTACATTTACATAAACGATAATCATGTATTTCGTGACCAACGCATCGTCTCTCAGAACAGCTTTACGCAGCTTTAGTCACCTAGTATCGTGTGATGAGTGAAGTCCTCTTTCGTTCCATCACCATAGACTTTCATTTATTTCAAATGTGCATATTTGATTTAAATTTATACAACAATTGAAATAAATTAAAGTTAGAAATACGTGTTATTTTAAAATGATAATGACCATTTTTACTGCGATAATTAAGAAAACTTAATTATCACAATTTCCAATTATAGAGTTCGGGTAGTAAGATTCGGCAAAGAGACGATGACTTACCGGGTTTTCCCCTGTTTCTTCGCATGAATTTAATGGTGAAAATATGTGATTTGTGAAAGAGTGGTACCAGTCTGAATTCAGAGCTACATAAATGTCAATTCATAAAAAGCCATAAACTATAAATGAATGTGTAAGATCAGAAGTTACCTGTAGTTTATGGTGGAGATGTCGGAGCAATCTAAGTGAGGGCTAGCTAGTTAGTTAGTTGATTAATTGGTTAGTTAGTTGATTAGTTAGTTAGTTACTTAGTTAGTTAGTTGATTAGTTAGTTAGCTAGTTAGTTAGTTGATTAGTTAGTTAGCTAGTTAGATAGTTCGTTAGTTAATTAGCTAGTTAGTTAGTTATTTAATTAGTTTGCAGGTTATGGTCAGCTAGCTTACTATGTATGGTATGATATTTACCTTTAATGTTAAGCTTATTGTAAATCAGTTTTCAGAATAGTTTTAGGGGAAATTAGTTTCACTTTTAGGCGAGTTTTATAGATTCAGGAAAAGCTGATTATAATTAAGTATTTACGTTAGGTTTAGGGCTGCGGGCTAGTAACTTTTCAGCATACATATTCTTTTTCGTTAAAATATATTCATTTTCTCATTTTAAAGAATTTACTATTTTTTCTCTAATAATAATAAAATAAAACTGCTAAATACATTTTTAACTTGATTGTAAGACTTGGTGAGTGGGCCTCCTCAAAACAAACAACACATCATTCAAAGCTCAGACAAAGACTAGACTCTAGACTTATGTAGACAAGAAGGTCAACGTCCAAACAATGGCTTACGTATAGCCAAGGTTGGTGTCACTCGGTGTGGTCAACTTTTCTTATCATTAATGTCTTCTTGTTGAAGCACGTGCTCGCTCTAACGATGACAAGAACGAAAACAAAATGAAACGACGGTCGAAAAGCATATTAAGATAAATATGGTAATCATAAGTTATCCAATATAATAAAAGGCAATTTTCTGTCCGTCCATCGATAGCGATTGGTCACTAAACTCCCACAGACTCCTACAGCCAATCAGAAAAATTAAATCTCGTTTACAAAACATATTGATAAAAATTTACGCGGAGGTTCAAAGCGAGTCATTTTGTGTGCAGATTTTTGTTTCCAAGACTTTATTTTGAGCGGTACGCTTTGGGTTAATAGTCAAAAACGTTGTTTTTACAGGTTATTTATTATAATTATACTAAATAGTATTTTTGACGTGATGTACATTTATGACCGATCGAGGCGGCTGTTGGAGGGGAGGTACACCATGCCACCGAAATGATGGCGGAACGTCCTTGGGCGGGCTTTGTTGCTAGTTGTTAAAATTTTATAAAATATTTACATGCAACAATCTTGTAGAGCTATTGTTTAGTTAGCTGGCGCATATTACATTGTAAATCTTATCTACTGATACTCAGAATGCGCTGTCCTTTCCTGAATTTCAAACTGAAAATGATCTGAAAATGTTTTCTGAACCAATAAATTATAGAAAGTAAGGATCTGTTAGGATTTTTTTTTCAAATAAATTATATATTTTTTAAAAAAATAATGTTTTCCCATAGTAATAACAACTTTTGGTAGCTTTAAATCTCAAGCAGACAATATCCACTCTGAAAACGAGTGGGTGGTGGATAACGCTGTTTATGTTAATAATACGCCTTCTGTGCAGAATGATATGGAGATCAATATTTCTGAAGGGACAATAAGTCATTATTCGACCAAAAAAAATGTTATTCGGTCTTCAGATAATGCGTATCACAAAAAGAAGAATTTAAATCACATCAACCAAAACTGTACTCGACCTGAAACATGACATATGTTTATGGATTTGTTTCGGCAAAAAGGGGGGTACAAACGTCAGTCCAATTTTGTATAAATTCTAGCTGAATAATCTGTGACATATTACACAGAAATGAATACAATAAATACACATAGATTTCCCACATTTAAATTTTTTTTTATCAACTATACGGAAACCTGTTGCGCAGATCAGAGCCGATGGCTTGTTTTAAATAAAAAATTTTTTATTAAGTTCTCTTTGCGCTTCCTAAGTAGTTACACAATATATATAGTTTTGGGGAAAAACATTTTTTAATCCACAAAAATAAAACTTAAGGCATTCCCTATGAACTAAAAGTCCCCGAGGTTAAAACCCCTGAATGTAAAGTCAAACCTGTGCTGATCAACTAAATATTGTAATGATGCATGCAACCACCATTTTTTTTAAAGCACTAGTTAAATTACGTAAAATCTGGGGTCACCAAACTACTTTGCTAGTCGAGATGTCTGTGAAGACTTTGACCGTGCAGTGTTATTGCTATTCAGAGTCTTGTCGAGCTGAGACTCGGCTGAAATAACATTGCTTACTATTGGATTTTTCTTTGGGAACGGGAACGAGTTCATTTAGTCCCCGCAAAGGAACCCGAACAACATATTCGACCTTTGTATGGGGGCTGTGTCTACCACATAATCGATCACATCAAGGTAGAGTTGTTGTTTTTTTCAGTCTTGTCAACTTTACCCTTCGTACTTATAATTTAAGGCAGAGATCCGGTTGCTCATGCGCACTGAATCACTCGAACATGGTTATCATGAAATTTTCTCACCTCACGGTCGAGGATTCCACGTTTAACATATATATTCTAAAGTGGCGGTGAGATTTGCCAGTCACGCCCCTCATTCAAAACTCGGAGCTTGTATTTATATCCCGCAAAGCCATCGAGAGATGTTTGGTCATAGTCAGTGTCTATTCTTACACAACTAAGGTAGAGGTCCCTTAGAAGAGTTGCGTAAATTCCCCATTTGTATTTGTGCACGCTAGTTTATTCAACATGGACAGTTTTGTAAGGTTTGTAGCACAATTCACGAGCGTTATTTTGTGGAGCTGGACTTTCTTGTCCGATTTCATTCCTAGGGAATTTTGGTGACCCATTCCATTGAAATCTTTTCATAGAAGATTAGTTCCATTAATGAAAATGAAATGCACTGTTTTCTCAGTACTGACCACTAAACGCCATTGATTGGCGAACATAACTATTCTAAAACAGATCACTGCAGTTGACCATTGTCTTTTCCTGAAGTCTAGGTAACCAGATCGTCTGCGGTGCGTCTCCTGAAACCACGGATTTAGGTTAGGAACTGCGTGCAACTCCCAACCAACCCCCACCCCAACCACACCGCAATCCACCCTCTCAAACAAAAAAAAACAACAAAAACAAACAAACTTATAACACTTTTTAAAAGTCGTGACAAAGTGATATGACCTAAAAACTTGTAACTGAACGGTCATGTTATCATGGGTTCAACAATAGAATGATAGATTACACACCTGCGGTTCAATCAGCGCATTTGCCAGGGTAAGTGTTAATTCAAGGCCCGTTATTTTTAGTTTTCCCTTATTTTTGGGGGAGTTAGAAAACTCAGGTACCTTAGTGACACCTCGTCTTGCTACACCAGCTTGGTCTCTTTATGATATATAAGAGACTTGCACTAGAATATTCATCTTCTGTATGCGACACATCCACCAAAGAAAACATTGATGAACTAGAACAATTGAAAAAATAGCTGCCAGATTCATTACAGGAGAATATTATAAACTGACAAGAATAACACCATTAGATAAATCATTAAACCTTGAAATACTAGAGGATAGAAGAACCAAGAGTAAAGTAATAATTATACATTTAAATTAAAGCAATTAATTCTAATTTGGAAATACAGCACAAAGATAACCATATACGACCGTCAGGTAGACATAAGGATAAAAACACTTTTCTTATTCCGTATGCAAGAACAAACACTTACAAATTTTCGTTCTTCCCGTCCGGAATTCCGGCGTAAATGGGTTGCCTGAAGCAACTAGGAAACCAAAATTTATCAACATTTAAAACGCGCGTAAGAATGCAGAACTAGGCACAAACCATAGATAAGCGTAGGACACAATAATCTTCTGTAAAGAAGAAGCGTTTGTAACAGATAAGATAAGAAGTTAAGTTCATCAAATATTTTGATTAATTTTTAATAGATAGCCTACATTATTTAGAATCAATGTAGATATTGGTATTAGCACATGCTCCAACTTTTAAATAAGCCACAATTAATTATTAATCTAAGAAATAAAGATAATTTTCATTGCAACAAGTTTTTTTAAAGCGCTTTTAAAAACATAAAATATTAATCCCTTTTTGTGTAGTGGGGGTTTGAGGGTTTTTGGAGAGGTTAAGTTCTCGAAAAATGTAATAAGTGAGGCTGTTAAAATTGTAACAGCTGTTGACTAAACATTCTTGGCATATTTAATAATTTAAAGGCCGGTTTATTGTAATGGCGGTTAGATGCGGATCAACAGCTGATAATTGAAATAAAATCGTGAAATTTGGATTAAATCGATAAGGAAACGTTATTTCAAATATTTTAATAGCAAATATAAAATGTGATAATGTCTCCGAACCCTTTATTATTTTTTTTATTAAAAGCATGATTTGTATAAATTATTATTATTTTTTTTAAAAAATATATATTTCGAGATTTAATTAAATGGGCTACATTATGAGAGTTTTTGACATTTTTTTTTACTAGTAATTAAATTGTGTATTGATTCCTATTTAGAATTGATCATCTTAAAATAACTTATATAAAGCCGGACAAGAAAGATAACCTGATGTCTCGCCATGGTTTATTTCAGTCGCCATATGCGTCCATTGACCAACCAATCCGCATCCATGGGGGTGTCTCTTAAATTTGACCTACTCTCGGTGTCGGATATTGATGACGTCAAACAGCGCATTTCTGTCTTAGCAGTCGTCAGCGTACAATGGTATGTATGTGCCACAAAGTGCTCTAGGTATCACTTTTGTAGATGTTGCTTTGCCATTGCGTAAGTGAACTTAAACGTTTTAACAAAACTCTCTTCTCCTTTCGCAACTTTCAGGACTGATAAAAATTTAATCTGGGATCCCACAGACTATGGTGGAATAGATCGAATGTATTTTAACGAGGACCATATTTGGGCCCCAACAATTTACATTGTTGAGTCACAGACGAAAGGGCCAACCTTGTTCAACCTACCGACTACCCACCTTGTACTTCCAGATGGCTCTGTCAATTTTGGCTCTTCTGGGATTCTGGAAACATCCTGCACCCTGGACATGACCTACTTTCCTTACGATTACCAATCGTGTAAATTTGGATTCGGTGTTCTGGACTCATCCAAGCGAGATATTTCGTTGGTACCAGATCCCAGAGGCCCACAGAAGTCACCAGCATACGTGCCGGATGGAGAGTGGAATGTATACAGTTTTGCAATTGATGAAGCCTTATACGGGGGAAAAAATTATGAATCCCAGACTCTCTACGTAGTTCTTAAACTCCAGAGAAGGTCTACTTACTATGTACTGAATGTCATTGTCCCTGCAGTGACTGTTTCTCTTTTAAGTTTACTCACATTTGCTGTTCCTGTCGAGAGTGGGGAAAGATTAGCCTACGCTCTGACAAATCTTCTCTCATTGTCAGTATACATAACTTACATCGGCAGTATCATGCCATCATCCTCAGTGGACCTACCAATTATCCTCCGGTATCTTGTATCTCTGTTCCTCATCAGCTCAATGTGTGTGGTCATGACTGTTGTTGTTATTGCGGTACGGTGGAGTCAGGTAATTATATCAGGAGAAAAGTGCAAAACGATTTTTCTTTTAGGGTTTCCTATAACACTGAAAAGTGAAAAAATGACGGAAACGTTGTGCCGAAGGCGGAAAATAGCATGTCTAGAAAACAACCCATCGATAGAGTGCACTAGCCTCAACTCATCCGAGTTACAAAATCTTTGGGAGGTTCCCAAAGAGAATGTCTTCGTAGAAACGGCGCTGATAGAGAAATCATCTGTTCAAAGGAATAAAGCAACCATCAATGCCAAACCATTTGTAAATATTGACGTTTCGAAATCACCAAATCCCGTTGAAATGAAAACCATGGCTAAACAAAGTGAAGATGTATCTAATAAAATAGTCCCTGAGGTTTTCCCCGAGTATGAGTTGTCATCTGGAGACATGGATCCTGATGTTTTGCGCATTTGTACCAAGGTAGATGTGTGCAGCTTCGCTTTGCTGCTTGCAACATTCCTTGTCATGACATCAGTCTCCTTTGTCCAACTCAACATTCAACAGTCCAAGTAGCATGTCTACAACAGGAACAGGGTGTTTAATTAAAAATCTACTTTCATTAAATTTCAGTTTTAAGAATGTACTCGAAAGGAAAATATGAGCACGCGCATTAGGATCAGAAATATATGTTTAAAATCTTAGCTGAGTGGAACGTGTGTGACAAGCTTGGGTGGCTAAATATTAAAACTGTAGTCAAAATGTACCATATGGTAAAATGTCCCTGGAAATTTTGCATAAAATTGCGCAAGATCAAAGAAGATTATAACAAAAGTGAAAAAACAGCCAAAGGAAATCGGATTGGATTGAATAGGAGAAAAATAAATTTTATAGCTTACTCCCGAAGAATGTCTGAAAAGAAATAGATGGACTTTTGATCATCTCAATATCGTTACATGATAGTACTTGACCTGAGGAGGGCCAACTTTTGAGAGCATGGACAGCATCAATGTATGAACATCATAGGGACGCACTTAGAAAGTAAACACCAGTTCAAGTAAAAACCTCTCAACTTTAACATAAACGTGTTGTGCTCTTCCCTTCAAAATTGACTGCAGGCTTCCGCGGGGCTCACAAAAAAAAACAAAAAAAAACAAAAACAAAAAAACAACACATTGTGGGCCGCATATGCCCCGCCGCGGGCCACAGTTTGCCCATCAGTATTCTAGATTTTCACAAAGTTTCTTGTCTAGACTCAAGCCTTCAAAGATCATTCCCTTTAAATGAATAATCAAACAAATGTTATTGAATAAAGAAAAAAAAATATTAGAAAATAAACAATATTAAACAAAAATGTCTAGGCTCATTCATGATCATTCATCAGACTTGCGTTGCGATAATTGTATACAAACTTCCTAAACATGTCTAAAAATATAGGTCACATGATTTTAACTTTAACCGTAACCTCACATTAACGACAGCGGGTTTTCCTGGCACTTCCTATGACGTAGGTCAGGGCTAACTTGTGGAAGATCTGAGTTTTCCCACCCACCACTTGATTGTCTCTGGAATCGGACGCTAACTGAAACAAAGCTATTGAACAAGCAATGGGTGTGCCTGAACATGACACTACCACAAGACAACAAACAGATCGGCTATTAGCCTTCCTTTCTTTGACCAACTCATTCCCTATTATAAAAATTTCAAAACTTACCCTGTCTTAATTTATATCAGTCCTAGCCAACTTTTGCACCACTTGACAAACGGAAAATGTTAAGTATAAAGAAATTCTAATGTAAAGTAGACGATAACATAAACGTGATCACTTACAGAGCTTAATTGAACATGGAACATAGCCAGTGGATAATTTTTATGCAGATATCAAACACTACTTTTGTGGTAACTAGAGCAGTCATGTTATAGAGCCAGAAAAAAAAAACGACGGTATTCATCATCATGATGAAAGGAGCTGGTCCATGACTAATGTTAGGACATTCTGATCTCTCGTGATGAATGAGTATTCATCATTGTCAAGACTGTCTTCCCTCTCCCATAATATGCGGTCCATTCATAGTTTATTTATTTATTTTTTATTTAGTCCCATAATCTATTTTTTCCGAGGTTGTAAGGGGTTCTAGTTATAATGTTTTCATTGGAACATTTTCGGGCTTGGTAGACACTGGCGGCGCCCATCCCTCTCCAGGTCAGCGGAGGACTTTCTTAGCGTTAGTCATTTCTCAACATTTCTATGGTGGCTTTAATGTGGTTTTGATCCCATGCCCCTCAGCATTTGAGGCGAGCGCACTATTGACTTCGCTACCCATTTATAGTAAAGTAGCAAAAATTTACAACTGCTCAAAACCATGAAAATAAAAGAATATTCAATATATACACACACACACATGTATATGACTAAATGTCTTTTAAAATCGTAGTTATGACACGCCTTGTCATGCAACTGTAAAAGACAACTCAAATTCATAAAATTTAAGCTAAAATCATGCACGCGATTTTGCAATGGTGAAGTTAAAAAAAATTTGTCACCCAGGAAAGAAATATTTTTTTTAATTTTGAGAATATGAGTGTCATTACTGTCAACAAAGCCAAGAGGAACAAGCTGCACGTCTTTTGTTTGAAAGATCTGTCATAGATGATCATCACAAAAAGCACTGAAGAGTGCTTGAAATCTACAATTTAAGGTTGAAATAATGATCTTGCTTCACTCAAAATTAAATAGAAATGATCATTCCTTAATAGTTTTCAAAGGTTGTAACTAAAAAAAAAGTGCATTTTCATATTAGTTTAGACTGGAACAGACGGTATGTTAGTAATAATGGGAATAAATAGTAATAATAGATAAGAAAACATTTTCTTTGAAATTTTTGTTCACTTCATTGAAAAGGGCTGTTAGGTGACTAATTAAGAAATTATGTGATATTTAAAAAAAAAAAAAAAACCTTTTTAAAAGAATGACCTCTTACTTGATGTAACAAAAACTCTGCATTAATAGTATCATCTGTATAACTAAATAGTTTAAGGCATGTAAAAAAAATTTATTTCGTTATTTCTGGACAGTCTGTTATGTTATCAAGAAATAAATGTTTTAACAAAAAACAACTGTTAAGACATAATTTTAATCTGTTTTATTGAAATTCTTGTCAAGCTCAATTTCAAAAATAATAAACTTAAGAAATTATAACACAAAACAACACTGAGCCAGAAAGGCTTTATTTAAAACATCAATAGGTTAGACTTTTGGTGCTATGGACATGATTTCTTCTTTATTAGCTCGTTAATGTCTATTTTTAAATAAAATTACAAATCTGTTTAAATAAAGACCTAAACACTGAGTTCCAAAACCATAAAAACCATTAGTATTCTTTCTGTCACCTGAAACGTGTGATATATATTTTTCAGTAAATGACACACTGATAAGTAATCAAACACTTAGACATAAAAACATGAAGTTTCAATAAAAGTCAAACTGAAACTAAATTAAAGACTTAGTTCTACAAACACAATCAGACAAAGAATTTGATCTTGTTTTCATAACAAATAGAGGACTTCTAGCAATACACAAGCCATCATCCGTCCATAGTCAGGGTGTGACTAGAATTACAATTCTCATTGTAAGTCAGGACTTCATGCAGAGAAGATATCAGTTTTATTTACTTTGGTGCTCAAATAAATTTTCCGATTTGTTTTAAAAATCCAAGAAATTCACTTTTAACATATCTGATAAATTTTTTAACAGATAGCCAAGAAATAATTGACATCTTCTCAATTATGGTACAAGAATATTGCTTTATAGAATTTATAGAGTACATTTCTCTCAAATATATAATTTTTTTTTATTTATCAATGTGAATATATTTAAAAAAACAACAAAGGCTATATATGTATTTGAAAAAAATTAAGTTTGTTAAGGAATTTCTTTAGATTCCTTTTATTGTAAGAAAACATTTCTGAGAAAATATTTTCATTACTCACTATTTAGGAATTTTGTTATATCTATGAAAAACATATTACTAAAATTATAATTTTAGATACTCTTTATTAAATAACAGGTCAGTATTAACTGCTTAGTCCTGCAAAAATGAAACGTTTCAATATTCCAATAATTCTAAATTTTTTATTTTTATTTTTAATGTCATATTCAAAGGTTATGACATTGAGTTGAATGCTTTATAACTTCATAAACTACATTTTTGCACGAGAATAATCTTGTTTAGAAAATGCAAATCCTATGGAGGTGGCACTAATTTTAGAAAACAATGTAAATAAAAAGGAAAAAATGATGCTTTGTGAAGAATAATTTCTCAAAATGTGTTTTATTTTTACATTCTATATTCCTGTAATTGTCATCTGTGATCAAATGGGTAGCAATAAGTTTTTATAACAAAAAGCAAACTATTTCTGTTTTTTTTTTAAAATTAACTACTACATAAAAAAGTAATTAATCACTTGTAGAGATGCTAATTTTTAAAATAATAATAATAAAAGAAATAGTCCTTGAGCAATTTAAAGTTGATTAATCTTATAAATTCAACTTTGTAATACAGTCAACAATTGGGTAATTAAATCATCTCCAAATTAAAGACCTGTTACATTAAGATTTTGCTGCCATGATTATAGTCAATGTTAAAGCATTTTATCTATACTTTTTCAAAGTACAAAATATAGAAAAATAAAAAACTAAATATTTTATTTTTATTATAAGAAAGATAGACACATTAATATTTTAATATTTTGTTTACCTTTTGCTAAAGAAAAAAATCTCAACCAAAATTTTACGGATATGTATCTTTTAGATTAGTATATCATGGTCTAATTTGTAAATAATTTATATCTATTAAAATAATTGAAAATCCCAAAGAAACTAAAACTAACCATAAAAATTGTAAAACATAAACATAATTACTCCACGTATATAGTAATGCAAAATAATTTATTAAAAAAATGTAAACCTAAAAGCATTCTTTAATTAATGAAAGGCAGATACACTTTTGTAAACAGGTAGAAAAGTAGTAGCAAAATAAATTAGAAAAACACACACACACATAAAAATGTTTCTTTTAAAAAAGCATTATGCAAATTAATATTTTTGAGTACAAAATTCATAATGGTGCAAAATATTACAGATTATTTTTTAATATATAGCTGATCTTGCAACTTTTAGAGGCATTTGTACTTCTTAAATAACTTAAAAATATAAACAAATTTTTAATTTGATTATTTACATAAACTTAACTGCTGTCAGCAGAGCAGAAAAAAATACATAAAATCTCAACATGTATTTAAAAAAAACCCAACTAATGAATGCATTTCTGTCCTTATTGTTCTAAAATACCTTAATGGTATTGGCAGATTGGCCCTTTTTAAGTGAATGCTCTTCATTGTTTTAAAAAAAAAAAGGCTAGTTATTTTTAAAAATGCTCAGCTAACAGTTTTTATAAAATTGTTCTCTTATTAAATTTTAAATACAAATGGAATGGTTAGAATGTATCGATAAAATTTGAGCACATATTGATAATCTATTTCTTTTTTTTTTTAATCTGAATTTTTTTTTAAAATTCCAAAATAATTAAATTGTGAATGTTGGAAGGTTGTTTAGTTGAATAAAATCTTTTAAAGACATTCATGTCTCATATACATGGTCATTTAATCTGTATAATTTGACTTTAAGTGCTTGATTGTAAAGAAAGACTTGCTGAGTTCAATTTTATTAAAATGGGATTATTAGGGGAACATATTTTTTAAAATCAAGCATGATTCATGGTATTAAAAAAACAATACAAAAAAAACAATCATGTGAATGAAGATACAGCACTGTTGTCTCACAAAAGGTTTTCCAAATATTTTTGATAATGGCTTCAAATGGCTTTATCACATCTTTTGTTCATTGACTTGGTACAGCACTAGGAGAAGTTCAGCATTATGTTTACTGTAAAAGAGTATATTGTGTTTTATAAATATTTAAAAATAACTAATAGTTGAGTTCAAAGGCATGCATCCAATTTTTTTTATCTCTTTCAATAAACATACCCTGCTGTTAAATTCTATGTACTTTGTAAAGCTATCACATTTTTAACAGAATCAATTACTTCATGCCAAAGTGATACATTAAGTTTAATGAAATATTCTTTGCGCCAGTCATTTAGCAAGCATCAGTTACAATTAACTAGCTATGAAGTGTGCTCAGAAGAGATTTATTTTCAAGAATTCCTTACAAACTGTAATTTTGACCTTTAATTTTTAAAAAATAATAAAATATTTTAAAAAGCAATTAGCAAGCATATTTTCCAAGATTTGGAAGACAGCTGTTCTTGTCAAAAAGCTGAGTCGTGTGTGAAGAGAAGGTGAAAAGATCAATGTTTTTTAAAAATATAAAATTTTTACATTTTTATTACCACCACCAGTTGATAATAACTTGCACATTTTGTAAAAAATGTCCTGCGGTCCATGTTATTGGTTTTTTTTACACAGTGTTCATTGAAGAGGAAAACTAACAGCCAAAATTGTTTTGCAAGTTCAATAAGTTATTATGTTCTTTTTTAATTCTTTTTTTTTTAATTCAAAAGAGAAGGAGGTTGAAATGCTCTGAAATTTAGAGAAGATGTTGCATTGTAAATGATTAAAAACACTGATTTATGATAGTAACATCCATAAACTAGTGTGACTGTTATTTTAAAAACACGCTAAGAGATGCTAATTTTAGTCATATTCCTTTCAATATAATTTTTAGAAAGCCGCTTGTTTTATTTCTTCTTTCTCTTCCTTTGTTAAAATAAAAGTAACCAATACTATAATAACATACCTCTATAAGTTGAATGTCCTTCTCTGAAAAATCAGGGGCTTTTAAACTTGAATATCTCAATCTAAGCAGGTCTCCCACATCATCAATTATTTTAAGAGCCTGCAAATATAAAATTAAATTAAAATCTTGCAATACAACATACGCAAGTTTCTTTTATGTTGGCATTTTAAATGTTAAACTCAAGTACTAGTAAAGATAAAATAAAATCTATTTTCATCCTTTTTACAACAAAGGAATTCTTGAAGCTCATTATAGATTGTGAGTCTCAATAATTATTGTCCCTATATTCAAGGGTAATAGTAGGTTCAAGGGATTTTAAAAGTAGATTTAAACATTGTTTAGTTAACTAACACTTAAAATAAAAAACTTAGCAATAAAGAAACTAGGGTGTGTGGCCAGATATCTGGATTCCCGGCATTATCCGGAATGGTTTGCCTGAAGAAACTAGGAAAGCCAACACTTTATCATTTAGAACTATCTGGATTTGCCAAATACTTATGGCAGAACCGGGTTGGGGAGGACAGCATTGGCCTGATGGTAAGTGATTATAATGCAGGGAAAGACGGTAGGTAGGAAACTTCATATTTGGATTTCATATGATCGCAACTAAACAGGTGCAAACATTCGTATCAACTGATAATTATATAAATTGTAGTTCTCTATTTAATTAAACTAAATATTTGCATATGTAGCTGTACCACTGTGCTCAATGGACACTCAATACAAATTTCCTAAAAGATGTAATTAATTTTGATTCTTAAAAAGCGCAATATTTGAATGAATATGGTTAAATAATTAGAGTAGATGGGAAGTGCTTGCCTATCAGCATACAATTTTTGACAACTTGAGTGTAGTTAATAGCCAATTATGATATTCAAAAGTTTTTAATTTTTTATTTGAAGTCTCAAAAACAAAATTGTCAATTAATAAATGCTTCCTATGAGTTATATCATATAAAATAGTTTTGTTGATAAGTTGTTTTTTTTAATGGATTTCAAGAAAGTTGATCTTTATTTTAAAAAAACATGTTAACTTGATAATTTAAAAACAAAATTAATATAATTGTTTTAATTTAATTTGCGTTCAAGGCACATTACTCCTTAAAAAGATTAAATAAATCCTAAAAATTACATATATATTCATACTTCATCAAGCATTTCCTTTGTGTGAGCAGCAGACAGGCAAAATCTTGCCCTTGTTTCTATAAGAGGAGTAGCTGGAAATCCCACAACAACAGTTGCCATTCCTCGCCTTAATGTTTCTCTACTGAACATTCTGATAATTTAGAAGAGTATGAAACATTTACAAAAAAATCTTTTGAAACAATGTAATACTCACCAAATTGCATTGATTTTAAATTCACAAATAGGTTTTGATTTAAACATTAAATTTTAAAAATAATTAATTAAAACATTGCATTGTTCAATAACATTTAAAGAGATTTTAGGAAACAAGTGAGTTGGTTAACTTATCAAATACAATTTTATTAAAATTAAAGAAGTTTTATAGCTTTTATACTCACGCTACTTTAGAAGGCATGTATAAAAGGAGTGGGACAACAGGTGAATCTTTGTTCCCATAAATAATATAGCCCTGATCATGGAGCCGTTTTCGAAAATATCTAGTGTTCCAAGCGAGCTGTCGAATTCTCTTCATACCTACAACAAATTTTTTTAAATATAACTTTTCATTTGTATTACTTACACAGTTAATTAAAACAAATACATAAAATCAAGGGTAGAAGTCCTTGGGATTTAGGGATCTACTTTATTGCCTAACATTGATTATTTACATCCAACAATAATAACCAATAGCACTGACAATTCCTTAAACAATTTCATTATTTATTTAAAAATAGCATTTATTTTATAATTTAAAGTCCATTATTCATTCATTTTATAATTTAGTCCATTATTTACTAAAATTGATAACTTACATCCATAAAAGTGTGTAACCCGCTCGTAAACCGACCCCCCAAAAATAATAGGACAGCGTAAACAAATTGGTACTTTTTAAAAACTACAAGCTAAATCGGTCGTTATGATTTTTTTACTTCCTACTACCTATCTTTGTCTTTGTGCTCTTTGTTAGGTAGGTTTCCTATAATTTTTTTCTCTTTGGTAAACAGTGGCAAAAGCACGTATATTAAAATTCGTTGTTGAAAACTAAATTTGTAAAACAAGTAATTAAAACATTCATAAAAATGAATAAAATGATTAAATAAGGTAAGTGCAGATGTTTAATAATATTTTATAGCTTCTGGTATAGCAGATGGGAGAGGAAAGTCCTCAGAAAAATATATGGACCAACAAAGGATGAGTTTGGATGGAGGATAAGAATCGACCATGAACTATACAGTTAATTAAAAAGGGCAAACTGCGCTGGGCAGGACACCTAGAAAGAATGTCAAATGATAGAGGAGTAAAGAGGAAAACGGCTCAAGGGAAGACCTAGGCTTAGATGGATGGATGATGTAGAGAAAGATCTACAATAACTAGGCATCCAATATTGGAGAAGAAAGGCGTTGATAAGGCCTAAGTGGAAGGAGGTCCTGAGGCAGGCCCAAGCCCTACATGGGCAGTAGCGCCACAGGCATGGATGGATGGATGGTATAGCAGCTGAATCTCATAATGCACGAAAGGTTCTTGATGACACGAAAGGTTCTTGATGATCTACGATAACAACACCAATATTCGACCCCCCAACTTTTCCCCTAGATTTTAACCAAAAAAAGGATGGCTTTTAAACGAGTATATAGGGTACTTGAAAATAGAACCAATTCCTCATGCTGTTTACTGGAATAGAACTTTCAGCTACATTTTTATATCTAGACCAGTGATGCTGAACCTTTTTGGGGCCACATGCGCAAATATCAACCAAAACCCCACTATTTATATCAAAGGGCTTAGCTGGTTAGATTAAGGAAGTTATATTTTAATCGTGTGCTGGCTGATGAGGCTCAACGTGCCAACTGTGACATGCGTTTTTATTTGTTTTTTTAACTCTTTATTTTACCCTTTCCCCCATCAAATTCATAACACTAGCAAATTTTTTTTTTTTAAACCTAAGATCATACTATCTGAAGTATATTTAATACAACTGTAAATTAAATAGTATTCTAAGCTCTAAAATGACATTCTGCAAACCAAAATAAAAATCTCGTAGAAAACTTTCAAAGACAAAAGTAATTAAACTCACCTTCTTTTGTTCCATCTTTGCCCATAATTATCCGCATGCAGCTAATAATTTGTTGTGCAACAGGTGGGGACATTGATGTTGAGTAAATAAAACTATGAGCATGAGTTCTGAGATGATTGATAAGACGCTGAAAGATTGAAAAATACGTAATTTAATTTCCTTTAAATAACACCTACAAGTTATATTTAAGCTGCAATAGCTTCGTTTCCACTGATAGTTGGACTTTTTTCAAAGATAGAATTCTCTTTGAACTTCAATAGCTAAATGAACGTTATTAAATGAAATGAAAGTCTTATAAAATATTTAAAAATTGAATGCTGCAGTTGAGAATGAATTTGTTTTTTAAGAGGCTTGTGATGTTTTTAAGATCACCATGGTTCAGCCATAAAAAAAAAAATAATCCCACATAATTACTCCTAGGAAATATTAATAAATATATATCCATTTAATTGTGAAGACAATAGGGTAAAATAAAATGTTAACCAGAGTTTTGAGGTTAGAAAAAAAAAACATTAGTAACGTGAAATAACTGAAATTATTTCTAATTTTATAACTGCAACACTTTCTAGTAAAATTTTGGAACAAAATAATCCAAGATTAATTGAATATTAAGTCAAGTAGGTCTATTTTGTCATTAATATTTATGTCTAAGGTTAATTGTAAATCCAGTAATTGGGTTTTGCAAAAAATGAACGGAATTTGTTTAAGTGTTAGTAGACATTCATCAAAAATTATAAAAATGATAAGTTCAGCAAACCTTTGATCCTCCAATGTATCCTCCTGCTGAACCAAAGCTTTTAGTAAAAGTTCCCATCATAATATCTACATCATGAGGGTTCAGACCAAAGTAGTCTACTACACCCTTTCCATGAGGACCCATTGCTCCAATACTATGAGCTTCATCTAAATAAACATAGGCTTTGTATTTCTTTTTAAGGCACAAAACATCTGGCAAACGCACAATGGAACCTTCCATGCTGTGGACGTACAAAGAAAGGCAGCAGTTTTTAATTAACAATTTTTTTTTTTCCCATAAATTATTATACAAGAATGATCATTTCAATTTTTTTCAAAAGACGTATGAGAAGCATAACAGTATAAAGCTATCTTTTAAAGAGAGAAAAAGGAAAATTGTATTAACTGGATAATTAAAAGGTATAACCATGCAAAAGAATGAGACATTAAATGTATTATTCTATAATCAAAGAAACCATTTAAAAATAATTTTTAATTGAGTAAATGCCATCAATAAATGAAAGAAAAGATGCAATAGACGTGATTTGTTTAATGGGTTTTTTATAATCATCAAACATTTTTAAAAATATTGAAAATTATCAGCTACTCAGAAAATTGTTAGCCGCATTTTCCTAATTTCTTGCAACCTCATTTTTTGGTTTTTTTCAAACTCATTTGCATCTAGTTGTCATATTGGCAACTGTAAAATAATAACTATTTAAGTACCTGTAAACACCTTCTACAACAATGAGAATTTTTTTCCAGGGCCGATGAGTTCTAGGTTGTCCTTCACATACTGCATCACGCAATTTATTTTCCAGATCTGCCATATCTGGTAATAAAAGTCAATGTTAATTTATCTTTAAAGTATCTGTATTTCTTTTTTCGATTTTAAACAGTGATTAACAAAAGTAATAAAAGATGTCTTCCTGGAATATTATATATATTTTTTTTTAGTTTAACGGGCTGGTCTAATTCTGGATAAGGCTTACTTACTTTTTAATGAGGGAAAACAACCCAAATGAATCCTTTTGTATAAAGTGTTCATTAGTTAAAAGTTTATCTGTGGTTATCATAATAAATAGGTGGGAGGGGATAGCTGTCAGGTTATGGGAAAATAATATTTCTGAATATAAGTATAGTAACCTGGGGGGAAAGAATAATTAATGTCCAGAATAGTAGAAAGATTTTTAGTATAACAATTAGCAATGAGAGAAAAATATATTTCTCTTATCTAATGACTGCAAACAAGTTTTTTTTTACATCCTTTTTTTTTCTGATTTCCTCATACATTGTTTCACAAATCTCAGAAAAATTCATTGTCAACATAAATAAGCTGCATGAACTAAGAAACTGTGCTATAACTCATTGATCAATTCAGACAGCAAACATGAGCTTGGGGCACTGAGTATCTTGATTAACACCTCTCCTTTTTAATACATCTCATTGAAATTCTCAGATTAAGACAAGAATAAATATTCCTCAAAAATCAAAATATTGAAAAGTAATCTTTCCGTTGCATTGAGTGCCAGTTCTCAAATTAGAGAAGTGGGTTTACAATTTGCCTGGTGTTCAATGTTCTTTGACTGACAATGCAGCTGTTTTGAATTCCAGCGCAGGAAATTTGATAAAAATATTGCACAAAATATGAATGCTATCCATCTTTTCACAAAATTTTCTCTTTGCACACAGACAAGGGACCTTGGAGGGAACATTGCTGGTGTCATTTTCACATTTGGTTGATAGATGGAATAGACTATTTTAACAATAGAGATACACTGGGAATGATTTTCACTAATTGCTGATAACAGCAATCAAGTTACCATGAGATTATTTACATAATTTTATAAAAGAGGAAATAAATCTGAAAATTTAAGTAAATAACCAAAATATTTTCCAAAAACGGCTTTGGGCTGAAGAATTTCAAAGGTATTTTCTATGTAGATTGCTGCGACTGAAAGTGTGTCAGGTGGACTTCTTTTCTCAAAAATTTGAAAAAAAAACTGTTTTTAAAATTATTTTAAATTTTACATTTAAGATTCTGTAATCAGATACTTAATTCTTATAACAAAATACAAGGCTAAGGTTTAAATTTTACTAGAGAATAATATCAAAATTCTGATCTTACCATTATGTTTGTAAGTTCGAATCATGGCTCCAGAAAGTCGAGAGCCAAGAATGAGAGACGCATGATTCAGTTCATCACTAAGAATCAAACTGCCCTGAAATACATTTGAAGGACCTACGAGTGAGTTAAGTCTCAAAGACAATATCAAAGATAACATCAAGCTAAGTAAGGGATTCATTGAGCCTGGGTGAGAGCCCGTGCATATACAATTTTTCAAACTTGGCTCAGTGGAACAAACAAATATTTGAAGCCAGATCAAGGGTGTAACATAGGGTAAGGAGCAAGGTAAGATCACAACTCTCAAGATACAAAGCTGAACAAATCTAGCTGCAACTTGTATCACAAGATCTTTCTGTTCAAATTTAATTTAGCTAAAGTAGCTTAAGTCATTAAGGTGGCATTTTCCAACAAATAGAGGCTTTTTTGTGTGTGTGGATGCAGCTTTGGGAAATAATCTTGGCTGTCTCACAGGCTGCCCTCAACCCTTACTAGGCCACTGCTTCATGCATATTTATATGTGTATAGATGGATCCATTAAAATTAGAGAAAAAATTTATTGCTTAATAATACATCATTCTTCAATCATTTTATTGTGGTTTTTTTATAATAAATTTCATTTATAATATGCCCTATAAAGTCAATTGAGGCCGCCTCTAAATTTCATTAGCCCTAATACACAAGTATGCTTTAAAAAAAAAGACTTAAACAACTTGATTTGATGCTAATTGTAACCATTGCATTATTGGGATGTTGCACAGTATTTTTAAATCAGATTTTTACAATCAATTATATTAAGTGCAAAAAACAACTGAGAAATAATTTAAATTAAAACTTCACACTCTTTTCAATGTATTTAAGAGACTGTCCAAAACTGATTTGAGCGGTCATGAAACTAAGTTACTCAATGAATTTATATGTTAAGTTTCATTTTTATAAATAAATTACCAATGGGTTAAAAACTAAAAATTTCTGACCTTGCTGACAAGTGCAGGCATATTCATGGAGTTTGTTGCAAATCCCATTGGAACTGTAATGGCAGCCTCAACTCCCAAATATTCAGCCACTAGTTCATCAAGCTCACGATGAATGTCCAAGTAACCTAGATAAATTTTAAGGGGACACTTTTTATGCATCTATTAATAGAATAATATCTCTCTACCTGTCCTTTTTAAACTTAAATTCTTAGAGTGTTTGAAACTGCACAACAGTACTATTCGCTTGTTATACAAAAGGCACAATAAAATACAAACATCTATTTAATAGTAAATATTACTCTATTTTTAAAATGAAACCAAATACCAACAATGTGCACCATCAAATTAAGCTGGTTAAAAGTGTGTCATTTTTACAGATAATTAAATTTTTCCTAGTAACTTAGTCTTTGCTCTCATACATCTAACTGATAATAAACCTACCCATTTCCTGACGACTGCTGCAAACACCAACTCCATATTTGGCAGTAGTTTCCTGCACTTTGTCAGCACAGGGTCCATTATTTTCAGCAAAGCCCAAGTAGTTGTATGAGCCAAAGTTCATAACATTTAGTTTCTTTCCTGTAAGTCTAATTAGAAATAAAAATTCATGCTTAAACCAGTTCAAAATGTTAATATAAAATATTTTGCCATAAGTTAAAAATATTCACTAATAAAGCATTAGAAAATAAATGGATGGGAAATAAAAACTACTTTCAAAACCACATTATCCATCTCAATTGGTAAATTAAATTATGGATAATTAAATTAATATTAAAGATAACAAATGGTATAATAAAGGTAAATTATCAAAGCACACAACACAGTCACCATAAACTAAGAGCGATAATAAGATCTGATGTAACAGTAATTTATGAAAGCCACACAATGCTGCTAAATACAATAGTGGTAGATTTAGTTTAAACCCGAGTTTAAGGGTCACTGCAATCAAACATATTTTTAGCAGTCTTCTTATTTTATTTCTAGAATTTTATTTCAAATTGAATATATTCTTATTTGGGATTTAATTTTAATGTTGAAAAGTCAAGAAAATTTCATTTATTGTTTACAGTTATCAATAAAGTAAGCCATTGTTAAATTGCAATGACCTTTAAAGCAAAACATCAAATAGAATTAGCTACAGCTTTTACTGATAGTAAATCATGGGCAACTTCTCCTTAAAATAAGAAGAAGAATAAAAAGTCTATTTTCAACAAATATCAAAACTTCTGCTTTGACAGTTAAAAAATAGTTATGCTAGCAATGAGCATTTTAAAATCTAATTTATAATGTAACTTTTAAAAAAAGCAAGGGAAAAAATTAAATCACAAAGAATAAACATGCATTCAAAAATTTTAAAGAAGCAATTCTAAAGGCAATGCATAGTATGATAAACACTGAATGTGCATTTCTTTTTACAGAAGTTTAAAATTACTGATATGGTAATTAATACCAAACAATCTATTTAAAATTTATTCAGACTTATCCAATTCATATTAAAACTTCTAGCCTCTGACATTAAATATGCTTACAACAAGGAGCAGCAAAAAGATTAATTATAATTTACAATGTTGGATGGGTCACAAAAATAATACTTCTTGGATTGTATACCAAATTGCTTTTCACTACATTAGAAGTAGTAACCCGTATTACAATTATTTATGTTTACATTCATTGAGGATCACGTTGACATGTTTTAAAATTTTCTGCTATAAGTAAATCAAACTTTAAAATAAACAGAACAGTAATGAAAAAAGACAAAGAGAAAATCTGTAATTACACCACTATTTTGTCTTCTTCTAAAAAATATTTTCCTTTAATGTAGAAATCAATAAGCCTAGATTTTTAACTTTTACTTTATAATTTACTTAAATAATAATTGTTTGCTTAAATTATCAGATAATATGTATCAATAAATGTTTTTTTATATAGCTTGAAAAATTGCACCACTGACAAATGTTGAAAGAAAAATATCTTTTGCTGATTGATAGTTTAAATTTAAATACAGAAAGCATTGTGACAAGTTTTATATTGACTTTTTAAAAAAAAAATCATTGCCTAAAAATCAGTTATTGCTAACTTATCTTTAAAGGGTAGGGGTCTAAAAATAAAAAAATGTGGTCCTTTGCCACATTTTTTTGCCATACTATATAACGATTTTCTGCTGATATTTTAATTTGGGAAATCATAACTTTTTACCTTTCTTAACCAATGAATAGTAGATAGAAGATAAAACCCACTATCAAAATAAATTATCAAAAGAAGTGTATTTTATTGTAAAAAGAACTGGACAATCTCATTCTAATTCTAAAGGTGCTGCTGTCTTTTTTTTTTTTTTAATACCAATAGCAAAAGTCACTTTTACAAGCAGCACTTATTTTAAATGTTCATTGAATTCATTCATAATTAATAACAAAAATATAAATCTGATTAGAATGAAAAGGAGATAAGCCAGTAGATCATAATGTCCATAAAGTTTTGAATAGACAATCCAGAATATAAAAAAAAACGCTGAGTCCTTTGAAAAAATGTTACGTCTAAATATCTTTTAATTACATTAGTAATTATGCATGTAGCTTTTTAAAATTTCTCTCTATTACTTTTCCTTGGAAATAATCATTAAGCATAATTATTACAACTATGACTTCATTCATAAAACTTTTTTTTTAATATGAGTTGTCAAAAAATATGTCTAGACTTACTAATAAATTAAGGAAATTTTTTATAACTGGTTGGTATAACATTCCACAATAAACAAATATAAGTATGTGTGAAGCCAGTCAATTTTAATTAAATTGTTGAACTTTAGAACAAACTTCCTTTCTGAAGGTAGAAGTGATGTTATGAAATTTACAGTCTGCAGCAGTCTTATTTGGATTGTACTTTCTAATTGAAAGCTGTTCATAGACTTAAGAATACTTAAAGGAGATTAGCAAAAGTTTTGAGTATGAATAGTATTTCTCCCCTCAAATGTATACATTTTGGGTTTAGAACACTGCACAATAACAGTGGCTTACCTAAATATATTGCTGCTGGACTCCAACAAAAATTGAAGAGCTTAGTGCAAAAAGTACTCATTGCACATTTTGAGATAATCAAGTTTAAATTTATTTTCTGTCTATTTGATGGTATCATTTTAATTTTTGTTGCTGTTAAAACATTAGTCCTCGTTGCATTGTATTGTTTTCAACTGTATCTTATCCAGACATTAAATAATCACTGTTTAGTTTGAATTTGACAAAAATGTGACTAAAGTACTTTTAGCACTAGGATCTTCAACTATTCCCTACCCCTCCCTTACCATTTTTTAAAAAAAAATTCCATTAATAAAATTATACAATTGTTTTGCAAAGAAATGCCTCAAAAATATTTTTGGGCTCAACTTTTAAAGACTTGAAAATTTGATAAACTTCATAATTACATTTTCATTTTTCAAAGAATTCATGAATTTACAAGTAAATATAATTAGTTATCAGCAATGTCATTCCAGATGTGATGGTTTGTATGAAAGGTTCCTTTAATACATTTATTTTGTTGTAATGTATATGCACAGATTATCTTTGCTCAGACATTATGTGTTAAAATAATTTTGCATTTACAAAGATTACTAACATCTACTCTTCAGAAAATAAAACTAGCATTGTTATTCAAAATAATCCAATTACTGATTCTTTAATGTGTCTTTTCTCTCTAAACAAACATTATTAAGTAAAGAAATGACGCTGATAACAAACAAGTTATGTGATGACTTCACAAATCCTCAACTGAAGTGTAGTAAAACTTAAATATTTCTTCTGTTTGATTGTCTTTCTGGTTACATTTTACATGTGCATTTATATCCTTTTTTTGAATGTGAAACCTTTTCAAAACCTATAATATAGCCTTATGCTCAAGTACTAATGCTACATGCTAAGGAAAAAGCATTGCCATTTGAATATATTTGTGCAAAAAAGAACTTAAGTCACAAAAAATGCATTTTGGGATATTAAGTTCAAATATTTTTGTTGTCTGTGAGAGTAATCATTTTAACTTTCTGGGTTGTTGAAAAATTGGACCTACTAGATTTTATTGCTTTCAAATTTATACCAAAGACTAATCTAAAGGAGATGTTAAAAATTCATAGTTAAGTTTAATTTTGATTTAAAAATGTGACTTCACTACTTTAAGCACTAGGGTCTTCATTTAAAATGTATTTTAAAAAAACAACTTTAACAATTAATTGTATGTTTGTTGGTAAATTTTGCATTATACAATGAATGGTTACAAAAAAAGGTATATACAAATTGAGTAATAATTTATTTGCGAGGAGAAAATTTAAATTTTGTATAAAGAGGCAAACTTATCCCCATGAGCATGCTTAGAAGTGCTATATTAGTTAATTAGAAACTTCCTGATGCCGGTTACAAACAAAAAATGACAACATCGAAAGCTTAATAAATTAAGCAATAGATATTCATCTGGGCTAAAGTTATAAAACTATCTCATTTGTGTTCAAAGGTGCAGTTAAATAGTTGAAAGTTTTAAATGAAAATGTGAACAGGCTAAAGCAATTCACAGACATTGTATGAATTTCAATGGAAATGCCAAAACTGCTTATAAAAACCATAAGCAAATTTTCGTGTGCACTTTATTAGCAATCAGTTAGAGATGTAAAATGTTCACAAAGTGAATATTGATTACTAGATAACAACTGAAGCGAAGAGGTTTCACAATCAAAGAAATTAGACAGTAGTTCATAGCAGGAAATTTTTTACCAAAAGGAAAGATAAGACTTGGTGAGGTAATTTATAAACATTTCATGCTGTTTTAGTATTGTGTCAATAGAAAAAATTGAGGTGTTAAATAAAGTCTAAAAACACATTTTTAAAATAAAATTCATCATTGGATAATAATAAGGAGCGTATTTTCTAGGCAGCTTATGACTACCAAAGTATGAGTCAATGTATAAAATACAACTTTTCCCAAGTACAATCTTTTTTTTTTATATTCTATTTTAAAATAAGTCTTTTAATCTGGCAATATTTCCTTTGCAAAAAGATATTTAAATATATAAATACTAAGCAAACATTTATCCAGATGATACAAAAAAATGTTTAACTGTTAACATGTTGCACAGTTTCTATGTTTTCAATTGCATCATTAGGCATGCAAAATTGTGACATGATCATATTCTATCTGTTAGTGTTGTCACTTTGAAATATTTGAGCTGCAAAAATACACTCCCCTCAACCAAGATGTACTGCTCCCATAAAGTTTTACTTCCTCTCATTTGAATTTATTTTGATTGACACTCAAGGAAAAAAAAATTCAACCATCAGATTTTTTAAAAAGACTCAATGCCTTACAAACAAGAAAATAGTGAAGAGCTGTATCAAGAAAACTTGGGAGTTGGGAGGTAAAAGATGCTTGCTGCTCAGCAAGATTCATACATACTCAAAGTTCCATCCAAAGTCAGGAGATACTCTCTCCATGACATCGATTCGACCCCCAGCACAGCTAGAGATGGGCCGGTTCCAGCAGTCACGGGCGCGTCTATACAAGTTTCTTGTATAAAAGCTCTCCCAGCTCAAGAAGAGTGGCACAAAGCCCTGCGTGTTTAGGGGTGAGGGGGTAGGAACGAGAACAAGAAGCAAAAAAAAAAACAATATGTAACTGTGTAAAAAAAAATAACATTCCAGACAGCTATAGGCTGAAGTGAAACATCTGTTTTACTTTTTGAAGAAAACCTGTAAAAAAAATATTTATCTGAAAAGGGGACAACAAAAAATAAACAGTGTAATGTTCTCTCAAGAATATTAGAACACAAGTATAAAATAAAACAACATTTTTACTCAGACCACAAGCATGCCATTGTAAATCAAATATCATGGGGAGAGCAAGGAATGCCTATTACTTATTAATAATTTTATCAAACTTTCCAAAAAACAAAATTATAAAAAAGTTTATACTTTTATAAATAAAAAGGAATTTAATAATTTTTATCATGCAATCACTATTTTTTTTTTTTTAGAGAATTCTGATAATAACTAGCTTTTTATTGGCAAATAAGAAGGAAGCTGCAAGGAAAGCAAAAGCTCACTAAAAAGCAAGGCAGCTTTTATTATGTTACATATTAAATTGAACTAAAGTTATCAAGGATTAATCAATTTATTAATACCATTTTGTTAATCAAAGAATGTCACCACATCCATTTAAGGAAAGTCATGACTTGATCTCCAGGGTTTCATGCAGTTAATAATCAGGTTAAAATTGATACAAACACTAATAATAACAACCCACAGAAAAAATTTCAAGGAATACGTTGACTAGACATTCCTGGAAATATTTTAGCAATATCAAGATGCAGTAGCAAAGATATTGAAACAGAAATTGCAAAGATAAAACAATTTTTAGATCCTGTTAAATTTGTAAGCTGTATAACAAATGAAAATGGTGCAGGACAACACACAAACAGTAACACAACAGCAGTCAATGCCAAGAAACCAGATTCTAGCTAGCAGCATGTGCAGTTTTATATGAGATTCTCCCCATCTGAAGACTTTTAAAAAATAGTTTAGGAGGAAAGGTGAGGTTGAATTTGTATATAAGGAGGGTGTGGGTAATTGTGGTTTTCTGAGGCCAGGTTACATACTCAAACGTCCATCCATGGTCGCATGAGTGGCGGTCCAGGATTGTGATGCGCGTGCCAGGCTCACTGGCGACCACGCGGTTCCAGCAGTCACGAATTCGCCTGTAAACGTTTCGTGTGTAAAAACTTTCCCAGCTCTGATACAGGGGGACAAAACCCTGAGGGAAGGAAAAGCGTAGATAAAAAATTGCAATAGTAAACTGGAAAAAAAAATCTTTCACTATGCCTGTCACACAAAAAGGACTTTGCCAAAAGATTTAGTGCTGGAGGGTGTTAGCATACATATACTGCATGACAAGAAATGCTTAAAATAAACAACACGTTGCAGAAAATGCCATCAATTTCTGTGGGTAAGCAATTTTAGATCTATTTCAAAGTATTGAACCTGAAAAATTGTGTGTTAGTAGGAAAACCAAAAATATACAAATGCAACAGTTTTGTTTATTATAAAAGTTTTCACAAACTATAAATGAGAAGTTTATAATGATCAAACCGAAAGTATGACAGGCTAAGTATAAGATGGATGAAATGTCACATCTATATAAAATAATTTAGTAAGGAGATTTTAAAAACTGCAATGAGTTTAAAACAAAGGCGGGAAACAACATACAGATGCAATTTAATACAACTATTTATCATCATCACATCAGAGTGGTTTTCAACTTATTGCCCTCTATGAACCAGTAACAAAATTAATTAAAAATGTTCATGTAAGTAACATTATGCGCTGATAATTATCTATGTAATATTTGAGCATATGTTGTAATTATATATTCAAAGTGTTTTTTTTCCAAATGCATACTAACTAAAAAGCTCTGAAAGTATTTATTTTTATATTTTAAAAAATGATACAATTCTTGCACTTTTCTGTGTTTTTCATCAGATGATACCGCTAAAGTAAAAAGTTCTGACTTTATATAAATTATTTTATGACAAATAAAATAGTATAAAGATGTTAACTGTTAACTCAACCAGGACAACAAGACTTTAATATTGGGATGAACAGCATTTAAAATTACTCTTTAAAGAGCAGTCAGATTCAATATTCTTAGTTTATTGACTTGGGCAAAGCATGGACAAAAAATTCCTTTACCTGGCAAAACAGGTAAGCACAATCAATTGCAATTATATTACTTGTTGCAGTCAGCACTAACTAGTTCCACACTACCACATATTGAGCCCCAATAAGGATTAGAAGAAATTCTATTACCCGAATAATTGAATTTTTGTGTAATGCTACTGGTGGCAGATGAAAACCATTATTGAACGATTAATGGTATTTACCTAGGCCAAAGTATTAGCCATTTTCATTATAAAAACTAATTATATGGAGTTTTAAGGATTGTTGTACACTTCTAGTCAGAAAAATAATTTATTTGATTTTAAAATGATGAAATTTATAAAAAGAAGGAAGAACAAATGAACAAAGGGTTGATCATGCTATTAATTAAAAATTAGAAAGTTAATGATTTTGATTTCATACAGCTATGCACAGGAAAGTAAGCAAGCTATAATATTAATGTTTATAAAACAATTTTTTAACACAAAGGTTTCAGATAAAGTTTAGGAGCTGCAAAACTTTTAAAATATTTTACATGAAGTAAATCATAGTAGTTGTAGTGTATTAGTAACTTAAGTTACTTAAGTAAGTTAATAAAAAGTCAATAATTTAATGATCTGGTACCAAAATATATTCTTTAATCAAATATGAATTTTACTGAAATAAATTTAATTTAATTGATATTTGACTTAAAAACTGAGTACCTTTCTGCATAATTTATTACAAAATTTGTATTATAAGTCCAAGTATTAGCACACATAATTATTGTAGCATATTATTACATAAAAAGCATGTTTTTCTATAAATAGAATTGGTTTACCTTATTTTCAATATTCTACAATCATACTACAAATAATTTACAAAGTTTTATGAATCTGAAGTTTATGTAACAAGTATTATCCTTCACAAGCTCTTAGCATTATCAAGGTAGTTTTCTGAAACAATACATCTTCAAAAAAAACAAAAACAAACAACAAACATCAAAATAAGGAGCTATGAAACAATCCCAAGAGTTAATTTTAAATCTTACCTATACAATGACGAAACTTAATTATACGTTATTGTCTATATCGCAACTGACATTAATTGTTAATATAATTTACCGATTTAAAATAGAGAAGTAGTAAAAAATCTATTAATCTATCATCTATCTGCAGGGTGTATACCTGGTAATCAATAAGTCTTTGAAACAAGTGTGAAGAAGCCTAATACCAGTTTAGCTTTATTACCCCGACCAATTTGTACATGATTTTAAAATGCCATTGTGTGCTGCAGTATAAAATAATAGTTTCAAGTTGTAGGCCACTATTAATTTAAAAAAAACTGAAATGTTTGATTGACAATGTGCACAAGCGAAGTTCATAAAACAATTTTCAGAGTAAAAGTGCCTTTTTTCATTGAAGTTAATTAAATACATTTTAAGTAATATTTATTTTATATTTTTATTGTTTAGAAATTCAGACATGGTTAGCTAATTTAACTTAACTGTCTGTGCCACAATTGGTTTGAACCAAAAATCATTAAAAAATCCTTTTAAAAAACATGGGCAAAACTATTGTAATGTACATTAAAAAATAATGTAGTTAATATTAGTGGATGTTAATTAGCAGTAAGTGAAAGTTCGTTGTCAAAAAGAAAATTGTACCATCTAATGAAGAAAACTCATTTTTACAGTGGCGTCGCTAGGGGGGTGCGGAGGGGGCGGGCCGCCCCGAGTGACACCATCAGGGGGGTGACACCAGACCATAAAATTCTCTATATTCCCGTTATTTGGCACTGGAAAACACGGAGGAGTTCTATGGATTAAATCATGACGGGGTGACACCATGAGCTACCGCCCCGGGTGACACCACGAGCTACCGCCCCGGGTGAAACCAACCCTAGTGACGCCTCTGCATTTTTACACTAACATATTAATATAAACATGCTAATACTTTTTCACTCTCACAGCAAGTGGAGCTGAGTTTCTGAATTTAAAATGCCAACTGTTGATAATCAATAATACAAATATATTGAAGACATGTACTGAAGACTACATAATTTGAGGGGAAGAAAAGGAGCTAGAGATAGAAATATCTTTGTTTTGTATCTATAAAATAATATTTAGTAACAAGGTTTTAAATAGCTGGAAAAATTTCTTTATCAGCTTTTTAAATAATATTTGACAATGACTGGTAGATAAATGTTGGGTTTATACATTTTTCCTGCTGCTAGTATATAAACTAGATTGACACAGAGCTATTTTCAATGACATGCAGAAGAGCAACATTTTAATTTAAAAAATTCATTTTTTATGTGGTAGATTTTTAGGCTGTTGGAAAACAGAAAGAATAAGCAATTTTTCTTTCTTTTTTTTGTTGCAATGTGGTTATCAATATTTGCAAAACCAGTGAGTTCAGCTTCCTCTTATCCACTTAAGTATATTTATATTGTATGTATATTTTGTGCAATATTTTTGACAGTTAAAAAAAAAAAAAAAGAGGTAAAGATTCTTTAATGTATCCAAAGAAATATAATTTTTAAAATTAATTTTCTTGAGCACCAATACATATTTGTTTTAAACAAACAATATCTTTATATTGTTAGCTCTTGCACACAAGAAATAAAATATGTCATGTCTCTAGAACAACAATAACTATATTAACTCAACCCATTTAGTGACTTTAAAGTTGATAACCACTAACTGAGCATACTGTAAATTCTTAGAAGTTGTGAAAAAAAATTAAGGGAAAGAAAATTGCTCTGATTTAGCAGAATGAAAGAAATCTGTGATAAAGAAGGATGGGATGCATCTTGTACTTTATTTTTATTTCAAATAAATTTTCAAGTGAATAGTTTGAGTATAGTTACATAATAATATTACTCTAGATCAAATTGTATTGCCGCTGACTTTCAACACAATATTTTAATTAAATTTCTTGCTTCAGATCCAAATGGTGGCATTGATTTAATCAATTGAAGACTATAAAAGTAAAACCTAAAAGTAGGCTTGAACTGGAAGAATCACATTTAGACATGCTAATGCAGATTAAATCATCTAAGAATTAAGAACATCAGATAAACTTTGACAATGTGTCAACAATAATGGATTTTGTAGAAAGAGGATCTCCAGAAATGATAAACAGCTTTGGTCGTGGGAGTGATAACATTTTAGTTTCTTGAATGGATCCATAATAGAGATTTGCTTGAACTATTGTAACATTAATGTTAATTTATTTAAGCATTTCATCTTTTAATTTCATAACGATTATTTTATTTTAAATATAGGGTCCTAATTAGATGCCTCACACTGTACAACTTTACAAAAGACTTTAATATTTTGAAAAATAAAAAATTTAAACTTAGATGGAACACTGGTTATAAGATGGTCTTTTCTTAAACAGAATTTTGTCTGGTTTATGTTATTTTAGGGCTCTTTTAATTGTGACAAGGTCTCTACTTGCTCTAAATCTGATATTTTTGTAATTGAGTGTTTCCCTCACTGGGAATTAACAATCATCAAATCTTTTGAAACTCAAAAAGCAGCAGCTGAAAAAGTTTGTTGAGCTAAGTTGTTGTGTGAGATTTCCTCTTCAGATTTTTAATCAATGAAGGTAGTTTCAATGTCATGCAATACTTGGTGTTTTGAGTCATTAATGTTTTGAGGTTGCTTTTTTTTCTTTCTCTCAAATGATTAAACTTTTAACCATTTATTCCCCTTTCACCCTATCTCCATCAGTGCTAAACCTGTTGACACTTTGGTGCTCTTTTCTGTGGCACTTAGTGGTCCATTCCAATGGACAGCAGTTTACTCCTCAATGATTGGAATTTTCATTTGAATATCATTTGGCATATTCTGTATACAGGAAAGGAGGAAATGCAACCATGTGGCACCCCAATAAATGGCAATCTAATTAATTTCTATACATATTTGGTATACACTTTTTATTCCTAGAAATTAAATCACTTATATGAAAGAAATGTAAAATTTTATAGCAATTACCAATCACTATGAATTTAATTTTTAAGTAGAGAAGCAATGGTACGTGCATAACTTAACAATGGCAGCAACAAAGAAAGCACAGCTTATGGGAAACTACACAGAAATTAAAGAGAAACCAGAAGCAATTTTTTTAAAAAAAACATTAATACACACATTATAATATTGACTTTGAATATTTTAACTGTAATATTTCAATATAATCCCTTCAACATATGCTCACATTTAGAGTTAATTATCGTGTTATAGTGGGACAAACCATTCTCAACATTTTTTTTCCTCTAAATTTACTTCAATATTGATGTTAAGAAGATTTTTTTAAAAATATTAATGTTAGAGTTTATTGTTTTGCTACATCTGTACTTAGTACATGTATTTTCACTGATCAATTAATAAATAGTAAATCTTAGCTAAGGAAAATATAACATTTTTGGATATTTTTTTTAAAAGAAATTTTTAAATTAAAGTTAAAGTGCCAAATTGTAAAATATGTTATTTCAGATAAAAATATAAAATGTTTTGTAATTCCTTATGTTTCTAAAATAGTGTTTCATTGCCTTAATTGATAAGGAGCAGTGTATAGTAAAAGTATTTGATTCTGTGGGTTTGATAATTTAAAATCATAATTATATAATTTTCTAAAGTTGAGGGGGAAAAACTTATTTTGTAAGATACTTAAAAATTGCATACAATTTAAGTTTTGTTCTTCAACAGATATTTACAGTGTAACAGATTATCTAAGCTATAAAAGAATAGGTGAAGAAAAGATTATTTAATAGAGAGATCAGTAATAATGCTTTCCAATCCCTAAAGCTGAATAAAATAGATTTCAAACATGATTAAATAGAATAGTTTGCAAGAAACCCTGAGATTCTTTTTTTTTTAAAAACTAACCGATACAATACAGACAAAACTTTAAAAAAACTATAAAAGATTCTTTAATTTATTACATTTATTAATTCACACTGATTTCTTCATTGTTCTAATTATTTTAAAACAACCTTTTGTGTGTTTTAATATTTCCTTTACAATTTATTTCAGTAAAACATTTTTAAACAAACTTTTAATTACATTCATTTTATAATTTAATATTTTTACTTGAAGATACAATATATAAAATGGCATGCTTGTCACAAGGCAAAAATATTTTAAATGTGTTTCAAGCAATTTCTTTTCTTTAAAATTAATAAGACACAAATCAATGAAGTTTGTAGCCAAATTCTGATAAATATTGAAAGGTTTGAAAAAAAAAATGTCTGAAAACTTTCTAAAATTAAAAAGTGTAAAAAAGAATACCTCCAGCTTAGGTTCAGTGCAGCTTTTGTCCTTTTCAATGCCATAAGCTCTCATCAAATCTCGGATCTGACCAATTACTACAAGCAATGCATATCCCAAATATGTCAAAATGGCCACCAAAAGAGGAGTCTCCTCAAAGGATTCAAAAAAATCATCTCTCCACTGTGTTTGCTGTTAGGATTTTGAAAAAAATAATATATCATTTAATAAATAACAGAAAAGACATGTGTTTACTAAAAATTAGGGCTGCGGAAATTAACGATTAATTTCTTAATTAATCTGTAAAAAAAAAATTTATAGATTGAAATTATTTTAATTGATAAAATAGCGATTAAAATTGAAGAAAATAATTTAAACATTTTTTTTTATTTATTAATAAATAATTAATTATCAATAATTAATAATAGTTGGGTTTTTTTTTTTTTTTACGTACAAGCTTCTTCATAAAAATTTTAAAAAAGATTTTTAAAGTGTTAACTTTAAAATAAGTTGTTTTTATAAGGAAAATGATATTAAAAAATTAAACATTGTTTTTACTTAATTAGAAATAACAAAATTTAATTTCATTGACTTTATATTGAACTACTAATATCTAATCCTGAATATATCATATTTTTTAAATTAAATACTTAAAATATGGGGATTTTAAAAAATCCCTTAAAAGGAAGTGTGAAGGAAAACAACATGAAATAAGTGATTATGAGGTCTTTAGAGAAAAAAATCATTACTTCTGAACCATTTGGGATAAAAAAGATGATCGCTCTGTTTTTGTTAATCGTAAAACAATTTCTATACAGCTGTATTACTTTTATATTTTTACAATTAATTTGAAATTTCCATGCAAGTGCCTAAACTTTAATGACGCCATACATCTTATTTTTAGCTTTAATCAAAATTATCGATTCCTTATTCAGTAATTTTTCAAAAGCTAATGATTCAATTAAAATTAATCGATAACAGCCCTACTAAAAATGTGTGACAAATTAACCAATAAGAAATCATCAATGGTTGCATTGTGGCAGGTATCAAATACATTTTAATTTAACCTTTTTTTTCTCCACAGAAATAGTTGCAATGTATGAAATTCAAAGTAAAGTAAGAGTTATCTTTTTATAAGATTATAATTCTATTCCAGTTTTTCAGGAATGCTGTGTCAAGGTCAAATAATTATGAATGAGTTTTTTTTTAAAATTGACAGTGCCATACATGTTTGCTTGTAGTTTGTACATATTAAAATTGTGGCAAATGACAGATTTTTAATACATTTCAAGTAATTTCTTTTAAATTGTTTAGAGACATTGTTTATCCTGTGCAGTATTTTCTATTAATGTGTTTAAAACATCTATCAGAGATACATCTTCTTTCATCCTCAGTAGGCCTGTGAACAGGACCCGGGATCCCATTGCCTTGTGATTACCCGGGTAGTCAAAACCGCTCTGGTACCTGAGAAAATGTCTATAAACTTCGGCTCCCATTCGGCTTTTTTTTTTTTAAATTTGATATGTGTTTACATTGTGGCTTGCGAAACAATTTATCAAATGAAAATGTTTGATTGAAATATGTGCTGAGAAGTACATCAAAGGAGAAATATCTGTCAACGCGAAATAAAATACAGTACCAACAAACTACAATGTATTTTGATACATCCTTTTTCTTTCAACATGAAACAGAAATCGCAAACACAAAAAGGTTTTGGCACTTTAAAAGAATCATATAAGGAAAAAAAAAGTCCTCCGTAAAAAATAAGGATGTATTGCTTAGAGATCAAAGCGGCTGTGCTTGTTAATAAAAAAAAACCTGCTTTTACACAAACTTTGCTTTGAAATACGCAGATGGATACTAGCTAATGACAACATTCTCTTGTTAGTTCTCAAAACATAAGGGATATAAGGACGAGTGGTTAACCGATTAACCAGTCTTTTTTTAGCAGTTAGCCGGTCCTTTACGAGCGGTCTTTACAACCTTAATTATTACTACTTTTATCTTGATTCTTCTATCCTCTAGTGTTTCAAGGTTTAAAGATTTACTTTACTAATGTTATTCTTGCAAGTTTTGAATATTCTCCAGTAATGAATCTAGAAACTCTTTTTTGAATTTGCTCTAGTTTTTCCAATGTTGTCCGTGGTTGATGGGTAAAAGACAGGAGATGCATATTAAGTACACATCTCACAAAAGTGAGGTAGCATTTTAGTTTTATACTTTAATTACATCTGTAAAAGTTTATTTTTATAAAGCCTAAGGTTTTGTTTGATTTTTTAATAACTTCATTGACATGGGGATTCCATGATAATTTCTCATTTATTATTAATCCTAATTTTTTTACATCTTTAGTTTGGATGATTTCTTTTCCATGAATGAAATATTTTAAATTTGTTTTATTTTCTTTGTTACTCTTAACTCTTAACAGTCGACACTTTTCTTGGTGGAAAGACATACTCCAGTTAGTTTCCCATTTTATAAATTCATCTAGGGTTTTTTGTAAGATTTTATCTTGTTCTGATTTAATTGTTCTATAGATTATACAATCAGCAGCAAATAACCTAACTTTTGTTCCTGTTGAGATGCTGTTGGGTTAATCATTTATATAAATTAAAAAGAGTTCCTTGTGAAACTCCTCAGTTAACCATTATTGGTGCAGATTTAGATTAATAAATAATTACAGTTTGTTCTCTATCTACTCTCTACCCAAAAAGAAGGCTTGGATCCAGTCAGTAATATAACCTGAGATTTCCAAGTAGTGTAGTTTATTGAGTAAAGTTAAGTGGTGAACTTTGTCAAATGCTTTTGAGAAGTCAAGTAATATTTTATCTATTTGATCATTATTGTGTAAAAGTAAATTGATAAATTGACTAGGCCCTGGCACACATTTACCATGCCGCCCCATGGCCATGTTACAGTATTGTTCCAACTAAGTTATATAATTCATAGTTACATTATAATTATAACATTAACATACTGATAGTGATAATGTGTCTTGAGCCATACTCATAGTATGAGTCATACTACTCATACAAGTCAGTCATACTCATACTTAATTATTTTAGTTATTATTATTAATAAATATTATTAATTGTAATTATATAATATAAAAATAAAATTGTATTAAATTACTAATTACTATATTAAATGACAAATATTAATTAGTATTTATATTAAATTTATATTCATAATTTATAGTATATAATATAAAATAATTATAATAAATATAGTATATTATAATTATAGACAATTGTGACTNATTATATATAGTCTATAGTATAGTATATATTATATTATAAATTATAGTATATAATTTATACTATAATATAATATATATTAATATTATAATTATATATTTAATATTAATATATAATACTATACTGTATAGACTATAGCTATTATTATTATGTATTTGTAGGCATACTTACTCGATCATGTGTTCCATTTTTACCATTTTTGTGGAAACCGTTAACTCGGCGATTGCCTTCTCTACTGTTTAAACTATTTGATATAGATGATTTTGGACTTAGGTCGGCCATTACTCTTTTGTCATTATCGGTCACCCGAGCAAGAGAGACCCTCCCTGTGGCCATCTTGAATCACTATTTTTACAACAATATCATTGGTTAACTTGGTTATGAAAACGTAATGGAAAAGACCAATCGAAAATAAAGTTACTCTGAAAAATAATCACATTAACAGGTACGTGAATAATCTAATATTCATTTGATCTTAAGATTTTAAAGAATGTTTTAATCGAAGTTCTGAAAAACGTCATTTACACGGAAGTGCAAACTTTGGATGGAATCCAAGTAGTTACCCAATAAACAAAGGGAGCGAATAAGAAGTGCGGAGGGCGAAGCAAGACAATTCCAGTCCAGACAGTTTAAAATGCTTTTGACTTACATTAAGAAAATATCGGATTTAATTTGATATCATTTCAATTATTTAGAATTCATCACTGAATTTGGGTAAATAATTATAAATTCAATTATTAAACATTAGATTATCATTATTATCCTTATGATTTATGCTTATGTTCGGTAATCCTGCAGTTGTAGAACGCATATTAAATTTTAAAAAAATAATAATTAACTTTAAGTGACTTTAAATTTAAGTATAATGTATATGTATATTAATAATTAATATATTATTATTATTTCGCAGCGAATTTTAATTTTCTCGTGCAAACTTTCGGGTGTTTCGTTTTTAATTATTAAATTTATTTATTTAAAGCAATTAATTATATGTGTCATATTTTAGCTAATATAGTGCTAAGCCCTAATTTGTAATTGTAAGGCTTTTTAATTTATAAGGCTTTTTGCAGCCCTTGACACTACAATTCACATCTTATCTTATCTCCTTCTATTTCTATACAGAAGATTATTGCGTCCTACGTTTATCTATAGTTTGTGTCTAGTCTTCCTGCACTCTTATTTATTAGAGTTTTAAATGATAAAAAAAGTTTTGGCTTTCCTGGTTTATTCAGGCAACACATGCCAAGCCCAAATTCCGGACAGGAAAAAAGAAAACGTGTAAGTGTATGTGTTTGTTCTTGCATTCATATGGCAATAAGTCAACAAGAAAGATGTTTTTATCCTTATGTCTATCTGAGGGTTGTATTAAGTTTTCTCTGTGGTGTATTTCTAAATTAGAATTAATTGCTTTACATATCATTACTAATTTACTCTTGGTTCTTCTACTTCTATCAGGGTTGCCAACCGTTCGTGAAATAGCCTGTCCGTAAAATTCCGTAAAAATTAAGAGGTCCGTAAAAAATTTTTTGACAAAACGTGGAATCTCAAGGTTTAAAAAAAGCAGGAAATCATGTTTGTGATATCTATTTTCTTGATTCAAATTTTAATTCTTAAATAGTTTTAGTGGCATCTTGAGCTCTATTAATAATAAACTGAGCTTTCTGTACAGCTAGGTTCCCGCAGCGCAATGCATTGCGGCAAAATGGACTTGTTTAGACAGAACGTTAGTCAAAAACAAAGCGTACAGATTTCCGCTACTTTCGAAGTTTGCACAAAATATGTTGGCGCTTCCACATGGAATAGCAGGAGTTGAACGCGTTTTTTCTGCTATTAGTTTATTGAAAGCCAACTTGAGTAACAAATTGTCTATGCCAATGTTAGAAAGTTTAGTGATTGTGAGAATGAACTGGAAAATTACTCCCACAATGATCAGCAGTGTTATGTTTGTATGTATGATCATAAGCAAGAGGAATCAGTGGCATAGCTAGACGTTTTGCCACCTGGAGCGGTCTCCAATTTGCCGCCCTTTTGAGAGACAATCCATAAATGACGTCACACGCCGGGGTGGTGGATCACCACATTTGTGACAAGGGGGAATGTTTAATAAAGGTGATGGCACATCAAAAAAGCGCAACTTTAAATTAAAGTTCCACTTAAATATTTGATTACTGGCACTTAATTTAATGACGATTTACGTGGCTTCACGCATGTTACGATATCAGAATGCTGCCTTACATACTCAAATGACAAAAAATTGATTTGAAACATGCTTATTTTAAATTAAAAAATACGGTTTTTATGGATTTTTATAAAGTAATAAACATGAAAAATTAATCGTAATTGAAGCGAAGTAATGGTGGGAAACATACCTTTGCATGCCATATTTATGTAAGCAGTAATAAAATAGGCTGCATTAAATGAATAACCTATAAATACACACTTATAAAAATACAAGATACTTTTTAAAGGTCACAAGAAAGTTACTGAGGTCACTGGTCCATGCCACCCCCACCCCCAATTAGGCAACACATATTCCAAAAAATATTACCAATTAATATGCTTTTAGTTTGTATTAATAGATAAATTATTTTTTACAAAGAAATTGTATACATTAGTATGTAAACAGATTTATAAATTTACTTTACTAACTTTCATAGCAGAAAAATCATGATATGCTTTCAAAATTTCAAATTATTTGTAATATCTTGTTCTATGGTCTATACTATATTGCAAGATTTTATGGTCTTAAATCATTCATTTAGGAACAAAGACATTTTTTTTATCAACTTCAGTATGGAGAAGCTCCTTACACAACTAGCAACACTGATAGCAATTGTTGAGAAAATTCTTAGCAAAATTACAATTTTTCTGTTGGTTACATACTTTTCCAATCTATAATGTTGAAAAATTTTAATAGATAAAAAGGTCTTTCCCTTCGTTTTTCTAATGTAACGTATAAAAACAAGGATAATTTTTCTTTCAATTTTGAAATTTTCTTTTATTAATGTCAAAACAGTAATTTATTTGTTGTGCAAATTCTTCATTTAGTAAGTTACATGGTATTTGACTATAAGGTATTACATACAAATATTTTCTAACAAGGATATGCACCTTATCAAACCATTCTTTTATTTTCTTTTAAATTCTATCCATTGATAAAAACAATTCCCATTGCACTTCTTGTTCTAAAGACATAACCACGTCTTCTAAATTTTCAACACTCATATTTTTTTACAAATTGTTTAGGCTGATCTAAAAGCGTTTTGTATTAGCATATCACTTTTTTCCATGAAATGGGTTTGCAGATGTCAATTTTAATTATGTATGCCTATTTCGGTTTTAATTAACAGAGAAATTTGAATATTTTCATGTTATGGTCATAATTCAAATTATTTGCACATTACTTTAATTGGATAGGCGTAACATTTTAATAAATAACCGTATTTTAATTTATGGTATTTTAATGCAATAAATACTAAATAAATTTAATAATTCCCATCCCTTACATTACTATTATGAAAACTGCAACAGTAACATAAATTACTACTTGCAAGTAAAACACAAGTTTGCAAGTTTGAACAACCATGTCATATAGATACTTGTTCGCGAATCATTCTGCACATGTGGATATTCCACGCAAAATCTGCCGTGGCGATATATTTTTAATGAGTTTACGTTAGTTATAATAACAAATATGTAATAAAAAAAATGTTGTGCGACCCGTTTATTAAGACTCAAAATTATGAATATTGTTGTTTGACCATTATTTTACCTCTTCAAAAAATTAAAGTGCGGTTGTGGGAAATGGCTGTATTTTTTAACTGCCCACAAATGCCGTCCTCAAAATGTGTGCCGCCCGGGGCGGACCGCACCACCTCCCCCCTCTAACTACGCCACTGGGAGGAATCAAACACTGTCACTGAAGATGAATGTCACAAAATAAACTAACATTATAAAATATGAGCATGGTAATAAAGATGTGTTCATATGGTTACTTAAGATTTATTAGCTACAATGCTTGGATTATGCTTCCTATTCTTTTGTTTTAAGGTCAATATTTTATGTTAAATGTTTCCGTAAAAAATTGTTTTTGTCCGTAAATTTTTTTGAGAGTTCTTATATTTGTCAGTAAATGTTATTTTATTGAGTTGGCAACCCTGACTTCTATCCTCTAGTGCTTCAAGGTTTAATGATTTAACTAATGGTGTTACTCTTGTCAGTCTTGAATATCCTCCAGTTTTGAATTTGTTCTAGATTTTCAATGTTTTCTTTGATGGAAGAAGAAGCATATTCTAGTATAAGTCTCACCAGGGTGAGGTTGATGTAGGATTTTAGTTTTATATCTTTATTACAATTGTAAAAGTTTCTTTTTATAAAACCTAAGGTTTGATTAATGCTAAAAATAAGATGTATGATGTCATTAAACTGAAAATTTCAAGAGAAGTAACAAAAATAAGCAGTTGACTCTTTTTTTTCTTGAGTTATTTCCCCAGTCTTAAATACATTTAAAAGATAACAATATTCTTATCTTCCTCTTATCTTATATGTTACAGATGCTCCTTCTGTACAGAAGATTATTGCGTCCTACGTATTTCTATGGTTTGTGTTTAGTCCTGTATTCTTACTAGAGTTTTAAATGATGATAAAGTGTTGGCTTTCCTTGTTTCTTCAGGCAACCCATTCCACGCCCGAATACCGGACGGAAAGAAAGAAAACTTGTATGTGTTTGTTCTTGCATATGGAATAAGAAAGGTGTTTTTATCTTTATGTCTATTTGAGGGTTGTATTAAGTTATCTTTGTGTTGTATTTCTAAATTAGAATTAATTGCCTTATGTATAATTACTAATTTACTCTTGGTTCTTCTATCCTCCAGTGTTTCAAGGTTTAATGATTTAACTAATGGTGTTACTCTTGTCAGTTTTGAATATTCTCCAGTAATGAATCTGGCAGCTCTTTTTTGGATTTGTTCTAACTTATCAATATTTTCTTTGGTGGATGGGTCCCATACAGAAGATGCATATTCTAGTATAGGTCTCAACAGGGTGAGAACTAATTTTTTTTAAAGCAACACAAAAAATGAAATCAAAGTTATGCATACTATGGACCATGGAAAAAAACTGCATAGTAACAATGGAAAATATTGCTAAGTCTCATTTCACAAGTGTTATTTCAAGGCATGTTACATAAAGGTCCAATGACTTGTAAAACCAATAAATTTGAAAACTTATTACAATAACAATTTTTAATATTTAAAAAAAAATTATCAGGATTTGTAATAAACATATTACAAGTTTTTGTTTCAATTAATATTAAACTATAAAAATTATTTAAAAATTAGTATAAATTTTGAAAACATAGTTAGCATTAAAACATACAGAATGGGACTGCATAAAGCTTTTTAATAAAAAAAAAACAAATTACACAAACTATTTGTGTAAGCAAACAATAAATTTAAGCTTTATTTATCAACTAATACAAATAATAGTAAACGTTTTGGCTCAAGCCTTCATCAGTACAAAAATATTTACTTACATATATCTTAAAGTTAGATAACGCATTAAATTTTAGGCACTTGGGTGGAAATTTCAAATTAATTTTTAAAATATAAAAGTAATACAGCTGTATAGAAATTGTTTTATGATTAACAAAAACATAATTATCATCTTTTTATCCCAAGTGGTTAAAAAGTTATGATTTTTTTCTAAGACTTCATAATCACTTTTTTCACTATGTTGTTTTCTTTCACATTTTTAAGAATGCCTATAACTCAAGTATTTAATTTTAAAAATATAATATTTTTAGAAGATATATTATTATTTAAAAATAACTATTTCAATATAATGTCAATGAATTTAAATTTTTTATATTTCTAACTAAGTACATGTAAAAACAATGTTTGATTTTTAATATCATTTTCATTGTAAAAATAACTTATTTTAAAGTTTACACTTTTAAAAAAAAAAATTTTAATAGAGAAGTTTGTACGTAAAAATTAATAAAAATCAACTATTATTAATTGTTTATTAATAAATTTTTTAAAAATGTTCAAAACATTGTCTTTCATTTTAATAGGTATTTTATCGATTAAAATAATATTAATTGATAATACTTTTATCGATTAATCGAGAAATTGATCGTTAATTTCCTCAGCCCTAGTTTAATTTATTATATTTTATTCTAATATTTTTTTTAAAACGTAATTCTATAGGGGAAGGGGTTTCTGGGAGTTTAGCAAGTTGTCGGGAGGGGGGAGGTAAAAATCGCAAAAAATTTTTTTACTTAATTAATGGACTATTGAATATAATAATAATGGAATAATTTGTGAATTTTCTGGTCCTTTATACCTGGCTGATGATTTTCTACGAATTTCGTGTAATCAACTGCAGTTAGCTCATTTTGAATTCCAATTGATATATATGTAATAGAAAGATTTCAGCATGATTTTCTTGTATTACTGGATCATACTTTTCAAGCTTAAACTTATACATATCAAAATATATAATTATATATTATATATATATATATGTGTATATATATATATATATATATATAT
>MUZC01003274.1:274417-286110 GCA_002072015.1 Radix auricularia
CGGGTTAGCTTACTTAACAACTTGCCAAAGTTTCATGCTTCTACCTATCCTTAAAATAGGATAATTAGTGATTTTCAGTTTTTATATATAGTTCATATAAGGGAAAAAAACTAAATTTGGGCCCCCAGCCCCGAGAAAGAGGTAATTAAAATATATTTTTGCCCGTTACCATTGCAGAAGTGTATTAAACAATTTCCTAAAATTTCATGCTTCTGCCTCCTCGAGAAATAGAAAAATTGTTGATTTTCATTTTTTTATATAGCTCAAATAAAGAAAAAAAAGTTGTTGGCCCCCCCGGCGCCCCTGAGTGTGAATTTATGGAACGAAACCTATTTAAGAACCTTCCCCATATAAGTGTGTGTACGTTTACTAAATTTCACTTTACTGGGTCGTCTGGATCTTGAGTTATTAGGGAACAGACAGACAGACAGACACACACACACACACACAACAAATGCGTCTTATATATATATATATAGATATATAATATCAGCTCCTTTGAGGAAGGAACCCTGCATTTGTATTTGTTCTTAAAGGGAATTACTGCTACGTCATGCTTTGATGAATTTTGTCAAGTTTTATTCTTGGCCACATTTGATAGATGCTTTTGTAATCTTACAGGATATCACAGAAAAATTGGATTCAAACACAACCAGGATGACATGGCAAATAGGATTTCACCATTTTTGGTTTCCCATCATCATTAAGAATTTGGATGCTGCAAAGCTGCAAAGATTTTCCTAGAAAGCGGGGTCATATCAGAGTGCGAGATTCGACTGTAAATTCAATGTGAACCAGGATAATATTGTGGCATATCAGAGTATGTGATTGTATATTTTTTAATTGTTTTAAATATACTCATATTTTTGTGTTTTTTAATTTAATGAATTAAACCGGTGGTTCCCAACCCATGGACAGGTACCGGGCCATAGAGCATTTGTTAGCGGGCCGCAGAGAAACATTAAATTATTTCCTCTTTTAAAAAAGGAACAGTTAGTTGTATTTTCCTCGGGATTGTACGACTTACAAATACAAATCATTGGTTTACAGAAACTAAAAATCCATTCACTATCGATCAAGACTTAATTTTGCCCTCCATTGAAAAAAATGTGCCATTTATTTTGAGGATAAGCTGCTATTTAAAAGATAACACATGTCTTTTTCGACTAGCAATTTTACTTGCAGCAATATGGAATAAGTGTAAATTACTATAAGTGAAGTCGTTAATTTTATTATCCCCATCACAGCACACTGCACACGCCTTTAACTCGTACCTGCTTGAGCAGATTTGTGAAAAAATGGAAGCATACCACAGATGTCTTCTCTTGTACACAGTAAAAAAAGGGTTATCCAAAAATAAAAATATCTATCTGGAGTATTAGAAAAACGAGATCCATTGCAAAGATTTCTTTCAGAAAATAAGTCACCCAGGGCAGAACATTTCAGTGTTAATATAAGGGTCGCAAAACTGGCTTACCTGTGTGACAGCCTGCTCATCCATCCATCCATCCCTGTGGCACTACAGCCCATGTAGGGCTTGGACCTGCCTCACAACCTCCTTCCACTCAGACCTTATCAACACCTTTCTTCTCCAATATTGGATGCCCAGTTGTTGTAGATCTTTCTCTACATCATCCATCCATCTAAGCTTAGGTCTTCCCTTGAGCCGTTTTCCTCTGGGGTTTTGATGGTGTACCTTCTTTACTCCTCTTTCATTTGACAATCTTTCTAGGTGTCCTGCCCAGCTCAGTCTGCCCCTTTTAATTTCTGCAACTATTGTGGTATCCTGATATATACTGTATAGTTCATGGTTGGTTCTTTCCTCCATCCAAACTCATCCTGTGTTGGTCCATATATTTTCCTGAGAACTTTCCTCTCCCATGTATTTAATAGGTTTTCTGCAGTTTTCGTTAAGGTCCAAGTTTCACTTGCATATGTTACAGCTGGTCTGATGACCGTTTTATAAAGAGTTTTCTTTGTTTCCCTTGTAATGTTTTTGTTTTTGAGTATTTTCTGGCTACTAAAGTATGCTCTATTCCCGCTGATATTCTTTCTTTGATTTCTAAAATTAATTCATTCCTTTCATTTATTAGTGATCCTAGGTATTTGAATTGGTTTAGTTTTTCAAAATTCTGGTTCCTAATTTTAATTTCTTCACCTGTCATTTCTTCTCTTTCTAGGGTTATGTTTTTTGTTTTGTTTTTTTTAATTTTGACTTCCAGTCCTGCTTGCAGTGATGAGTCTTCTAATTCAATGTATGACTTTGATATGTTTGATATGTCTTTAGTACTTTTGGCAAGCAGGGCTATGTCATCAGCATATGCAAGGTACTGGATGGGTTGGTTATAGAAAGTGCCAATAGCTTTTGGTTCTTCAGTTTCTCTCAGGAAGTATCCAGTTATTGTTCCTCGAGTGTTGATATTTATGTTTCTAATAACCCTATCTAACGTTAAGTTAAAAAGCATACAAGACATTGAGCCTCCCTGCTTTAGTCCTTGTCTAATCCTAAATTCCCTTGATTATTCTCCTTGGACCTTAACTTTGCTTTTTTTGTTGTTCAGCGTGACATACATCATTCTTGTCAGTTTGTTGGGTATGCCAAACCTTTGAGGCGTTTCATATAGATATTTCATTTAGACCCTGTTATAGGCCATTTTATAATCTATATATAAATTGATGCACTGGGATGTTGTATTCATAGCATTTCTCTAATATGCATCTGATGGTGAAAATTTGGTCAGTCGTTGATCTGTTTTGTCTGAATCCACATAGGTAGTCTCCTATTATTTCTTCAGCATATGGATGTAGTCTTTTGGCTATAAGTTTGGTCTGTATTTTGTAGGTAACGTTTAATAGGGAGATTCCTCTGTAATTTGTTCACTGGAGCTTGAATCCCTTCTTGTGTATCAGGATTATTAATGCAGTTTCCCACTCTGTTGGTATTTTCTCTTCTTGCCAGATTCTAGTTAAGAGATTATGTATTTGAATGTGTAGTCCTCCTCCTCCATTCTTATAAGTTCTGCTGTGATAAGATCCTCTCCAGGAGTATTGTGGTTTTTCATGTGATTGATTACTTCTTTAGCTTCTTCTAATGTTGGCAGGTTTATAAAAGGGTCTGGTCCTCCATGTGGTGGTCGGTAATCATCATCTTGTCCATTGTCTGTATTCAGTATGCCCTTAAAATATTCAGCCCATCTCTCCAATATTTTACTATTTTCTGTGATTTATTCTCCATCCTGTCCTTCACACATTTGTAGCCTGGCTTGGTATCCATTCATTTCTTCTTTTATCTTCATATACATTCCTCTGATATTTCTCACTCTTGACAAGTCTTATATTTCTTTTAGTTAAACATTTTCCCAAACCCTCTTTTTCTTTCTGCATATTTTCGTCGCTTTTCTTCTGGCCTCTTTGTATGTTTGTGTTGTCTTTCTGGTGTTTCTTTGTAACATCATCATTCGTGCTTTGTTCCTTTCTTCAATAGTTTTTCTGCATTCGTTGTCGAACTTGCCAACTCTCTTATTAGTTTGTTGGAACCCTACAACTTTTTCTGCTGATCTTTTCATAACATTTTTAATCCCATTCCATTGTTCATTTATGTTGTTTTCCTTGTTCCCTTCTTCTTGTAATGTTTCGAGCTGTGTTTCTACTTCAGTTTTGTAGGCTTTTGCGGTTAGAGGGTCTTTGAAAAGATTTTTGTAATCATTTCTCCCTTTGATTATGACAATTCTGAATTATGCTTTTTCTTTGTTTGTATTCAAGTAGGTGGACAGAGTCAGCATCTGCTCCCCAAGAACTTCTTACGTCAATTATATCGGATCCATGTCTCCTATCTATTAGAACATGGTCAATTTAGTTGAGGGTGACTCCATCTGGTGAGTTCCAAGTGGCTTTATGTATATTCTTGTGTTGAAACTTGGTGCTGCTCACTGACATTCCTTTTCGTGGAGCAAAGTCTATCAATCTCATGCCATTGTCATTGGATTCCTTGCCAATAGTTGGCATAAATACCTTACCAATTTTTGCATTAAAGTCTCCTATCGCTATTTTAATATCATGTCGTGGTGCCTCTTCGTAGATCTTTTCCAGTTTCTCATAAAAGGGTTCTTTAATCTGATCATCCGTATCTTCAGTGGGAGCATGTGCATTTATGAATGTTACATTGAACATTTTCTCCCGCACACGTTGGGAGCACAATCTTTCATTCTCTGGTTTGAAGCCTATGACTGCATTGACTACTTCTTTTTTTAACAGCAAATACTATTCCTAGCATGTTGGTGTTATTACCACTATAGAATACTGTGTATTATCTTGTTTTTAGTATGTCTGAATTTTTTCCATCGAATTTCATGCAGTGCACCAATGGATATCTTATATTTAATTAGTTGGATTATAAGATTGTTTAAGACTCCTGCTCTGAACAGTCTTAGTACATTCCAAGTCGCAAACCAAAACTCGCGTCCATTTACAGGCATAAGTCGATTTCCATTGATATCAATCCGGGTTTTATTTAATTGCTTGGCTTTCGTAACGTTTTTTTTACATTGCTGGGTTTTTAGCCCTGCGCACAACCATCTGGGGGGTTGCCCCTCACAGCTCTCTGGATAGCTGCCTTTGTTCGGGTTGGGTCCCTAGCCTTTGTGGATCCCTCCACTTCCTAAAAGGCAATAGGGCTGATTTTGGTCCACCCCGGGTATTTTATCTCCCCGGTACCCTCCATATCTGGTGGGCTTTCCCCTATCCGCCGGCTGGGGAGGCGCTCAATAGCAGATCAGCATCTCACACGAGGACAGCCTGCTCAATGAACTATAATCTGTTCCTTCAGGGGAAAATGACAACTGTTTTTATTCAAATTGGCAAAGTAGCTGCATTTAAAGCTGAACTGCGAACAGCGTGTGATCTGATACATTTTTTAATGGTTTCAAGTTTCAAACAGTAGCTGAGATTTTAGGCTTGATTAAGCCCTGAGCATTTATTCTACTTCTACTAGTTGTGTATGATCATTTGTTTTTGCTTTAAGAAGATTTTGAGTGTGACTTCCCAGACACTAAAGACCAACAAACTGATAAGGTATGGATCCGCGAGCTATTAGTTAACAAACCATGTGAATCTATCTAGTATGTCTGTGCAAGAAGAAAGTCAAACTGCTGGAGATTGCAAAACATTTCGGGTGCCTGTCTCGTTGCAGAAAAATAAGTTTAGTGTACTCATTGATATAGCGTTCTTGTGAGTTAAAATTTTGCGCATTCTAGTGAGTTAAAATTTTGCGCATTCTAGTGAGTTAAAATGTTACATCACTTTATAATGATTTTATGATGTTACTGTATTGTATTTTAAAGGCACGTAAAAGTTAAATTGGAATTTTAAAATCAAAACAATGTAAGAATATTGCAAATCACCGTTCACCCCGGTAACAAAATTTTTAACGGTTACCGGTCCGCGCCGAGACAATAAATAGGTTAGGGACCACTGAATTAAACAGTTGTTTTGGTTTTTTTTAAATAGGTAGGTGTCTCTCTAAGGCATGAGTTGGGAAAATTTTTGTTTGAGAGAGCCATAAACACAACATATTTTGAAAAATAATTCTGTGAGAGCCATACATTCTATGGTGGATTAAGGGGGGTGCTGAATGGGCTAAAGCCAGGGCCCCAGTGATTTTTATGGCCCCAAACTTATTATATTGCATAATAAAGGTGGCTGGACCGGGTCCTTTAAGTAATTGCAGCCAAAAGCCCCGTGCAATCTTGATCTGCCCCTGCATACATTTTACATTATTATGTTTAAACTAACCATTCAAGTAGATGTGTTCATGTTGTACAATTTCAACACTAGATGTACAAATAAGTATGTCTCTAAATTCTTTTTATTTTGAAAAACATTGTTATGCTGGTTTTTTTTAAAATATGCAACTATTATGTAGATCAAATGAGTCTGAATAAACTTTTTATTTATTTTTTTAATTTTTTTTATTACCGAACATTTGTCTGAGAGCCAGGTGCAGCCATCAATATAGCCACATCTGGCTCGCGAGCCATGGTTTCCCGACCCCTGCTCTAAGGGCTACTTTCCAAATGCCATCCCAGTCGATGGTGCTAGTGCCTGTATTATGCTATTTTCTTATAAACCAACAGAAAAATAATTTTTATTTGCTAAAACTAAAATGTAATATTAGTGAGTGTTTGAAAACAAATATGAATATTTTCATTAACTGTCTTGGTCATCTAAGAACTAAGGTTTGGGCTGTTGGTGGGACCTCATTTAAATGGTATATATGGCTTGGGTTTGGGTCACTTACTTAAACTGATTAATCTAGAACAGTCATATTCCAACTATGAATGGAGCAACACTTACAGATATACATAGTACTTTCACTTTCCTTTTGACTCTCTTTTTCCATCTGTACCTTTTATTTTTTTTTCCAGCTGCTCTATAATTTTCTGCTCCATAAAAGAAGCTTATTTATTGCATCAGTATGATGAAGTATCAGAAATATAAAATCAATAAAATAGCTTTTTCGTTTTCCTAGCAGATTATTATCATTTATGAAGTCAAGTCTAATGAAAAAAAAATTAAAATAACTTGAATTAGAAAAATGGCATTTTTATGGGGTAATCTGCCTTTATCTGCATAATTTATTTCGTCTATAGTTTACAACGTATAAATAATATCAGTAGAAATGAGTATCTCGTTAGCAAATTTCATTTTTGCTACGGTTGTATTTAGAGCAGGGATGTACAAAGTTCGATCGCGGGCAAAATACGACCCGCGCTTCAATTAACTGGCCCGCGGCTTCATCTTGATAATAAATTAACTCGTCGATGTTTTCTGAAACGAGGACAATACATGTATAGTGAAAAACCTAAACTAAAACTACAAGTCTTTTTTATTACAAAATACGATTATGTCAAATGATAGCTAACTTCTATGACGTTTTATTGTTTATCAACATCACAAAAAGTTGGATTAAGCTCTGTGCTAAAAAAAATCGATGACGTCTGAAGGTGGAAATCGATGTAATTTTTTTAAATATTGTTAAATTTTTTTCAACTCGAAAAAATGAAATGAATGTGGCGTCATCACAATATTCGACCAAACAATTTTGACTCTAGTCATATTTCAACTCAGTTTGTTTACTGTAATGAACGTAGAAAAAAAATTGTAATCCATAACTTGACTGTTATTGAACCATTTTGAAAAAGTAATGATGGGATATGACATTTATAAAGTATTTCGTCTCGAAAATTGCAAAAGTTGTTTCCTTTTTTCAAAAATACCTTGTAATTAAAACATACAAATAATTTTAGATAACATTAGCAAACGTCCAACATTAAAATATAATTAAAAAGTAAAAGCCTGCACTCAATCTCAGCGTATGCCATTTTTGTTTAGGCAATTGTCTTTATTCTGACCACGCATATTTTGTCTTTATGAAATACGACATCTATGCAAAATGCTATGAAACGGTGGTCGAGTGGCAGCACGCTCGACTGGCGTGTACCGAACACTAGTGGGTAATGCGTGGAACCCTCATAGCCGTGGCCTGTGAACGCTGCATCACTTGCCAACTGTGGACGCAATTATCTTCTGCATAGAAGGAGCGTCTGTGTAGATAATCTTGAAGATAGACAGAGCCCTCGATTTAGAACAACGACTTGCTGTTGGTATATACCTTCATCAGCTGCTGGTTTACAATTTTGTTTGCATATTCTAATAAGACATTTGGTTATAACTATTATCCTAACGACCGTATGTCTTTCTTTATATAAAAATTGTTATATGTAGCATTGGCAAGCTCCTTGAGAATTATTGCCTTTGAATATGTGTGTGTGTGTGTGTGTTTTTTTGTTTTTTTTTTGTTTTGTTTTGTTTTTTTAATTATTTTTTTAAAATATACTCTGAATTAATAGAATCTATATGTTTATTAATCCGTAGATTATAATGTAAAGTTTTGAATTATTTTGTAAAAACTTTAAGGGAAAAATAAACTTTTAATCTCATCATCTAAAGAATGTATCAGTAACATATTAATTTTTACCTTTTGAAACTTTTGCCGCTGATTTATTAAAATATTTAAAATTCAAGAGTTCCTGTTCAAATATGCATATAAATTGATATTTGCGCTCTTTTTAAAAAAAATGTTTTTAAGGTTATTATCTTGTAATGCAATTAATGGTAATAATTGGTAACTGCAGTACATTTGAGCAGTGGCGGATTTAGCTTTGTCTGCGTGGGGGGCCATGAGAATTTCAGGGGGCGCCGCAAAAATTTAAATAATATCAGAGCATTGGGTAAATACTAGGGTTGTTAATGATTAATTTAAATTTAATTGTTAACTTTTGAAAAATTAACGATTAATTAATCGTTAATTTCGATTAAAGTTAAAAAATTTAATTTATGATGTCATAATAAATATGTAACACTTATTTAACGTTCTTTTTTGAAAATCCAAATAACACTAGAATGGCTCCTTTATATATCAACTTTTCACCAACTACGCAAAAAGACTAGTGTGTTGACTTTATTTGGTTCAAGTGGCGAGAATGTCTAATTGACAATATAACCTGCCGACCTGAACAATCATTCACATGGAACTGAGGTAACTGGTATGCTCAAAACGGTCTTGGCAAGGAATGACATTATCGGATATCGGTGTTCATTAATTTTCCACCATTGTACGGGATTAATGGATTCAAGAACTTTCATCTCCATTTTGTATCGCAGTTATTCATCAGAAGAGCTGTCGTCATTTCTGTCTCTGAGTCAAACTCCATTGGTGCCATTAGCTTAATACGCTTTTCATTTGGTCTGATAATTAGGCGAACTTTATCAACATGCTGAACATGCCTGTCAGTCAATAATTTAAAACTAAAATGTTCATGTAATCTTCAGGAAATTTATTATTTGTCAGCCCCTATTTTTTTAAAAATTATTTTTTACTTTTTGACTTCCAATTATTTGTAAGTGATGGGGTCGTTAAAAATAATGTAATCGTTAAACTTTTTTAAGGATTAGTCGTAGAAATTAATCGTTAATTTCCGCAGCTCTAGTCAATACTAATTAGCCTACTAATTTCGTAAATTTTCAAAATCATCAAACAAGTCAAACAGTAGAAACAATGTAAACAGATATGTTTTCAAAATAGTAAAGTATATTTATTTCAATAGTATATTTATTGATCTAAGAAAGAAACTTGTTTATGCGAATTTATATAGAGCCCTGAGCCTTATTTAAACTCCTTTCTACGTGAAGCGAAACGATTTATCGTTGATTCAAATTCAACGTTCTCACCTAGATCACGTTCATTTGAAATTATTCCCAATCCAGACAGACGTTCGTTTGTCATTGTTGAGTACAAATTTTTTTTGGTCATTTTCAATCATTGCTAACAGGAAGATTGAAGTAAATTTTCATAGAGTAGTGACAAGTTGGGAAAACCTGATGCCAATTATTTTTCAGTCAAGAATGGTAGAAACTCTTTAAGTAGTAGCTCACTAGATAGTGATGGACGTTGTGATGCATACAAATCTTTGAAAGTATAATATTCAACGATTGCCTCTTCAAGGTTAATGTCGAGTTTGTAAATTATGTATAAACTTCGAAGAGAATCTTTATTTTCTCCCAACATTTGTAATGGATCAATACAATAGAAATAAATAGCTGTGCCCCTAAAGTCATTAAATCGATCATCTATTTATTTTAGAAGTGTATCCAAGATAGTGAAGTACGTTTCAGATTTAAAACCATTAGTTGGATCATCAGCCCTTTCATCTCTACTATGTTCACCTGCCATACTTTTATTTTTGGCAATTCGCGTTTCTTTAAATTTTGTTTTTAACATCTAGTTTGGAACATTTTTGTTAATAAATGATCAGGCATCTACTTTCAGAATTTTAAAAAGCTTGATCGCTTCTCATTTCAACAAACTTATTTCTTCCGACATCGATCAATCGTTTTGCAATTGCAATGTCAATGCCCTTGCGCTGCAAGTGGTTTAATAACATGAAAATACAACCAACTTTTGTACAAATAGCATCAGAAAAAACAAATGAATATTTTGTTATTAAAACAGATAGTCCTGTGGCTTCTGCTCTGACACTTCCTTTAAATTTTGTTGATTCCCCTGAATTCATATCTCCTAGAGTGGCTAGAATAGCAGAGAATGATCCAACAACTGCATCAACTGCATTCTTACAGCTTGCCTATCTTGTATCAGAAGTTTTTTTTCAGAGTATTTACTGTTGATTTATATTGACATTTATGATGTTTTTTAAAAGTATGTAGACGTGGTAAACTAGACGTAAAGAATGCATACAGCTTTTCAGCTGTGCAAAAAAAAAAAAAAAACAGCTATACATCACTGTTTACAGACAGTGCTTCGATAATGACCAAATTCAAAACATGGGCACAACAATGAACATAGATGCCATTGTGTGAAAGTTTGAAGGCCACTTTTAATTCCAGACATCACAGATGCGCCATCACATGCCTTTCCTCCACAGATTGTGATATCAATGTTAAATCAATCATTACAGAAAAGTATTGTGAAGACTTAACTTCATGATCAATTGTACATCAAGACTTAAATACATTTCATTTTTCTTTTTAAACTTTAGATGACTGTCCAAAGTGGAATCATAGTTGGCTAATAAACTTAAGAATTAAAGAAAATTTCCAGTATTTCTAAAACTACCATTATTAAAGCAACTATGTTCTGTGTGTACTCTGAATGGCAAATCTTATTTTGCTAAGAACAACGTCACGTCTATCATTCGTTTCAATACTTCTCTATTCTTTTCCACTTAGCGACGCTCGTGACTGACCAAACCAGATAATACAGTTTTGAAATATGATATTTAGCAAGCCAATATTGTATTGCAGTTTAGTGTTGATTAAAAGTTTCGTGTTTAGCAATCTTTTTTTCTGTTCTAGTTACACCTTTTTAGTGTTCATCGAGGGCGTCTTGAGGGGGGCGCCATTTTAGACCCAACAGGGGCGTGGGGGGCAAGCCGCCCCCTGCCCTATAGCCTATAGCTAAATCGGCCACTGCCTTTGAGGATTTTTTTTAAAATAAAAAAAAGCACTGTTGTGGAATAGCTTCTATTTAGTATTAATTTTTATGCCACCTTTAAAATAGCCTAATAAGTCTCAACAAGAGAGTATGAGCCATGAGCTGAGCAATTTTAGAAAAAAATATATATTACAAAACTTTCTTTCAACACTTATTATGCAACTCCTATGCCTACGATGTAAGTAAAACTAAAACATTTTTTTTAAATTATTGTTTATGGGTTCACTAATTTTTCATTATAAATTCTAATTCTTATTTTGTTCTATCATTTTTTTAAGAATGACTTTTATTCTATGATGTTTGAATAATATTATTATTTTGTTTAGGAAGCCAATTGTTATTGTGTTGTTAATATGTGCAGGTCTTGTCATATCAATATCAATATTATGGTGTGAATCTAAATACTGTTACTATTAATAAAAATATCGGGGTGTTCAGTTGGACTGTGAAGATAGTTAAGAAATATTCGGATATTCTTTTGGGACTTGACAGATATTTCTTAATGTTTGTCTGTCTGTTTGTCCTCTTGCCCTACTAACTACACATTTATGCCAGGAATCTTTAAAAAGGTGTTCATTACACTTCATAGTGGTAATGGTAATTGCGGCCTGGGGGGGGGGGGGGG
>MUZC01003274.1:286124-358134 GCA_002072015.1 Radix auricularia
GTAAATTACCACTCATGGGGGGTGCAAAAAATTTTCTTATATAATATAAGCTTTACATAAATTAGTTTTAACTAAGCGTTGGCTACTGGGTAAATGGATTGTTCTTCTTCTTAACCAAACTTGGTACATACGAACTTGATGGTCCATATAAAAATGATACAGTGCGTTGAGCTCCTAATCTTCATTCCTTTTTTCGGGCCAGGGGCTCATAATTTTTTTTAGTAAACATCATTTTATTTCTCACTTGATTTTACACGATGTTGACAAACATTGATAATATATCAATCTTGAGTCATATTGAAATGAAGAGGCGCTTCGAACTTTACATCTTGGTTCGGTGGCCCTTAATGTCGTTTTTTTTATAAAAATAAAAAATTTAAGTATAAACTTTATAAAAATAATTTTTAACTTGGCCATTGGTACCATTCCTCGGATCGACATGAAATGTTTTGAAAGTTTTTTTAGCATAATCCCGCAAAGGTTTCTGGCATACTTAAAAAAAATAATTAAAAATAAATTACCACTCCTTAAAGTACCTCACGCTCCGGGTGGGGGGGGGGGGTAAGAAAATGTGACCGGGAGAGGGGTCCGGCCACGTATGACGTCACGGTGTTTTATATTGAATTTTAATTCACTAATTAATTTTAAAAATAATTTTTGTTTGAAAGTTTGACGTACTTGGAGGATTTGTGGGGGGAGCGGGGTTGTAAATTGTCAAATAATCGTTTTTTCATTTATGGGCTTCAAAATGATTAGCTACTGGGTAAATGGATGGTCCTTGAGCAAACGTAATACATTATAATACATACGAAATGTATTATCCATATTTAAAATTAAATAATAAAACAAATATTTGGCATTGAAACCCTGATATCCATCCCCCAGATTTTATTTCTTTATTATTATTTTGTTTTTATATAAAGGCACTCAACTTTATTCTCCATTTGATTTTACACGATCTTGAGAAAAATTGACACATATGTATATCCATCGTGATCCAGATTAAAATCTACAGGGCTTTTGATCTTTATATCTTGCGCCGATTGGGCCCGGGGCCCTAATGTCGTTTGTTTTTTTTCTTATTTAAGCTAAATTAATATTAGCCTACATGTATATTATTCGATTCATCCGACCGCCGTGAAACTTTTTTAAGTTGTTGATTTTACTCCAGTGAAGGTCTCAGGCATTTAAAAAAAATTACAATTCATTTGGGGCCGTGGCCAGTGTTCCCTTTAACTCTAATGTTCGTTTGTTCCGTGTGCAAAGTCTTTTTTTTTAAAAACTCGTGTGCGTAGTTGCACATCATCCATTATTTCTGTTGCAATATTTTACCAAATTTGCTGCGCGGCGTCGGTCAGATATCCGCACTGATTAAGGGAACATTACCGGGGGCCCTAAATGTCGTCCCCCAATATAAGCTATCTATATCAAATTATTTTAAACATTATTTACTTGCTAGATTAATGAAACTTTGGTTTCTTTAACACTTGACGGCCCATATAAAAAATTCTATTGGGCACTGAATTCCTAATGTACATTCCTTTTGAGCATGGTGGGGCCCATATATGTATATATAAATTCAATATATAATTCAATATATAATTATAATAATACATAAGTAGGCATAATATATGGGCCGATGTTTGCTGCCCTGACTGGATAGGGGATTATCTTTACCATATTTATGTGGTAGAGCGAAGCTCCCCTCACCAGACATCAATATTTATGATAATATTTATTGGCAAAAAAAAAAAGTAATTACGAGCGGGGAGGGTTTGGGGAGGGGGCATCATTGTCAGAGTTGCTTACGCTGATTGTCTGCAGTTTCTTTCCAGTCATATGTTGGCGCGCAGCACTGGACAATGTTCATTTAGATCTTCTTATTACTGTGAGTGAATGGATGCTACTGTAATGCTTGGTTGCCTCCCATAGTCCAATGTGCTTTCTGTACCTGACTGGAGAACAAAGTCTTACTTACATAGTGCCTACTTCCTGCGTGTGAGTTGCTTGACTTGAAAACAGAAGAAATTTTCCTGTCTTAAGTTATGTTTATTCAGATTGTTTCCACCTTGTTTCACTGTTAGTAATATGCACTATCAGTCTATTCTTCCTCATCTCAGCTGCTAACTGCGCAGTCTTTCTTGCCTCCTCGTATAAGGTCCTCATTTTCCCAAGATCCTAAGTTGGATCAGGCCCTCATGGTCAACAGAAATAAGACAGATGAGAGTCAGATTTGTGGCTTCCTTTCGGGTTTCATCACTCAGCGTCGTGTGTCTCCATGTAGATCTCTTTTCGCGCAGGAATGATTTCCCTGTTTATTTTTTAAAATTATTTTTGATAGGGTGGGGTTGCCATCCCCACGACCAACCCACCTTCATTATCCTTAGGAAAGTCATGTCCAGAAAGATCTTCTTGATAACTGATGGAGTTGATGTGACCAGTGTGGTTGGCAATGTTTTTGTCTGGTTCAGTCAATGGCAGTTGTCAGAGTTTGAATTTCCTACCAAGCTAGTTGTTGAAGATGTCAAAATAATAAAAACGATTTTAAAGTTTACAATGACTGTAAAGCTGTTTTTTTTTTTAAACTGACAAGTATTAAGTTGAGTATCTGGAATACAGTACACTCAATGATAAGAAAGAGCCAATTTTGTATTCACTCCAATGTTATGCATGTGATAAGTTTCTGGTGTTTATTATTATGCACATTTTTTCTTGCATCACTTTTCCTCATAGGTGCAATGTAGTTTCCTTTCCCTTTCTTACATTTTAAAAAAAATTTCCTCTGCTAATTCCATAACTAATATATCGCTTGAAGTTTTTTTTTTCTACCAAATTTAAATGTTCTAAAAGTATAAGTCATTTATCTCAGCCATGTATGGCTTTTTAAAAATAGATTTCTGAGGGTATTTGAAGTGTTAAATATTTTGTAGGGAGCTTGTGGCTTCATTATATGATTTGTCAGGTGGCAGGTAACAGTCGAAATCATTTAAAGTTATAGTATGTCTTTAAACTAAGGACAGGTAGCACAATCTTTTTTTTTTATCACATTTCACTTTCTACGTTATTTATTTTAAGATAAATCTTTATAGTTAACGAAGGTTTTAAGAGTGTCATCAAATTCTTGGACAAGTTCATTACTAAAATTAATTTTTTCGCTGGCTGGTTACGTTAGGCTAGGAGATGGCAAGTTCTCACATTGTTTGGAAGATTATTTTTAGTTTAGTTTTTATAATAGATCATACAAAAACTTTTTAAAGGGGAAAACCATAATAAAATATCTATTTTTTTTTTTCAAAGTTAGAGTCTCTGTCAAGTGAAGTACAGAAATAATGATTAAATGTATTTGGTTGTGTGGTTTTTTTTAATGTATACCTTAAGTTTTGAGCCTTAAATTTATTATTCAATGTATTCTGTAATTAGTACTTAAAGAAAAATCGAACTTTTAAACATTAGTTTGTACCACTTTCACAAAATGCATTTGTGCATACAGGATTATTTTGAAAATCCAGGCAGATGTGTTTGACCTCTACTACTTATTTTTTTTAAATTCTTGAACCATGTCTAAAATTGTTTAATAAAATCTCTGTTACAGATATCTCGAGAGCATTGAGGGCTTGCTTACTTTTCAACATGATGGATTTAAAAGACCTTGAGGATGGAAAACAAATCGATGCTGATGACGAAGAAACTTTAGACTTGAAACCACCTGATAATTTTGATATGTTAAAGTTTGATCGCGGACGAAGACTTTTTCAGTCGCATATTTTTAGCTGTAGCATAGCTATGTTCTTTTCATTAATAATCGGTATGTGCATTCCTGAACTTCTGCAGGCTTTAGTGTTCACAGGTGAATCTGATTCACCAAAAAAGGCATTTAAAAGATATTTGAAAACATTTCATCATGTAGCCTTGTGGCATTACGGTGATGTGTGGGAAAATGGCTCCACTGCCCAGAAATCTATTATTGATGTTCGAGCAATGCATAGAATGGTACGCAAGCGAATGGAAAGAGACGTCCTGAGTTCAAGTCAAAAGGTTTTGTCTCAATACGATATGGGAATTGTACAAAGTGCATTCACCGGTCTCATAATTATGTATCCTGAGAAAGTGGGCTTAAAGTGCACCATTGCAGACTTAGATGACTATGTTTACTTTTGGTACGGAATTGGGCATCTTATGGGAATTAAGAGACGTTACAATATATGTGCTCACGGACTTCCCCAAACTTTGAGATTTTGTAAGCAAATTGAGGATCAAATTCTTCATGTCCAAATGTCCAATTCTAAACCTTCTCAAGACTATCTTAAGATGACAAATGCAGTTGTCACTGCCTTTGAACTTAAAAAAGGAGCAATTCGAATAATATCAATCCCTGTTATATTAAAAATATTCTCTACCGATTATAACCATTTGCCTTTAACCTTTGGGGACTATGTTCGCTATATAGCTTGGAAAATAGCATTTGTTATGATATACTATTGTGGTTGGTTTAAAACACATTTAAATTACAAACTTGAGAAAGCTTTCAATCTAAATTTTAATGACAACGAAATGTAAAATAATTATTACAGTTAGAGTACAGGAATGAGAAAAGAAAAAATATATTTCGTTTATTTTTAAGTCTCCTTAAGTTTTTGAAAACATTTTCAAAATCTACATTGTACTTATCCCGGTAAAAGATTTGTATATATAATTTTATAAATGCTTTTAAATTCATATCTGGTACCTATTGTTATAAGTCTTATTAAATGCTATCTAGGGTTTAGATGAAAATTGTACCCGTTAATTTGAATCATGCTAATGTGTTTTAAAGTTGAAAATTAAATTGTTGCCTTTTACACACTCACAAAATTTAAAGATGTTATTTCTTTTTTACAAGCTTTTTGTTTTTAAATATTTTTTCAATTGCTGGCTATATTTTTTAAAGTTAATGCAGAATAATAGTAATCGAACCCCAGAAAGTTGTGTTAAGCAGTTGCTACACGCCTTGTTTAACCAAAAATATTTAATTGTACTTCTATTGTTTTGAATTCAGGTCTAGGTCTATTGACATATATATTTTATTGGGATGTGTGCTTGCATATAGATTGTGTATATGGGTTTGTACAAAGATGTCAGTAGCTGCAATGGTTTTCTACAATGTTTCGTATCCATGATTTAAATTTTAAAAATTAAAAATTAAATATATGAGTTTTTTTCTAATTGTATCACTCTCCAAACTGTTGGCCTACATTAAAATTGTAAACCTACACGCTAGTACACACTGTACATCACACAAGTGACATGATATACAATTAGGCATAAACTATAGCAAGATTTTACTAATAAAACACAGAATTTCTATGACGTAGTAATGGGCCACTTGCTCCACCCTATCCCCCCCCCCCCATAAAAAGAGAGAGATTTCATTGTAACTATCAAAGTTCCTGATTATGATTATGTGTTTAAAGTTAATATGTTCCTCAAAATATGGACAAGACTGCAATCTAAATAGTTTGTTTAGAAAAAATACGTCATTTTAACGGTAAATGTAGGCCTGACAGGACGTCACAAAACAACGAAGTTTTCGGCAAAAAGCCTTCCTCGGCGAACGAATTGAAAAAAAAAAAATAATGTGAAATTTTAAAAAAATTAGTTTTGGTGTTATGGTTAGAGATCCTCTTTCTGGTTACTGGATTTTTTCTAATTAAAAAAAAACCTTGATGGGACGTTACATTGACGTCTGGGACCTTTTTTTTTTAAAGTTATAATATATTCTGATGAAAATTTAAATTTCAAGGATAGAACTTATGGTCGTTTTCGAAAGGGGCGTCACTATTTTAATTCATTGTTAGTTTTATCGAGGGTATGTGGTAGACACTATCCAACGGATGACACCAAACAGAACAAGTGCACGAATAACAGCGCACACAATGATCTCTCACATAAACTCACATTCCGATAGGCGATCACATTTGAATTGCACACTATTGAAACAAATCAAAATGCTTGCTTTATTACAGCTTGGAGGTTGATGCGTACAAAATGGGGTGATTCCATAAGTATAGATCATATTTTAAAAAAAAAAAAAAAAACATAACAAAAAAAAAAAAAAAACATAACTGGTACTCGAACTGCCGTCATTGCAGCGTAGCCTCTGAAACAGTATTAAACCTGATAACTACGTGTCCCGCACTAGACTTAGCCGGGGAGGTTATGGAGGCAAAAGAATCCCACGTGAAGACAATGATGTATGGCACTGCTCAGCAGATGAAGCAGGTTGCTCAGATATTGGCCAAGGCCTAAAAAGAGACTTGCGTCTCAGGCAAAAAGAATCTGTAGAGGAAGATCATATTTTAAAAATTTTAAAACCCGTAAAAAACCAAGTTTTTTACTCTAAATCCTTTATATACGAGACATAACTATGAGGATGTTCATCATAATACACAGGGCAAAACAATTCGAAAATAATAATAATAATAATAATAAAATGATGATTTATATAGCGCTGTATCCCAGCAAGGAGCCAGGCTCACAGCGCTTTACATGGAAACAAAAATACATATATAAATAAAAAGAAACATTCATAGCATATTAACTACATAAATAACAATACGGTATACTCAATACATCAGCTACGCTAATCAATTACAGAAATGTGGTTTTATTATTTTTGAAAATAAATTTTAAAGAGATGTGTCTTAAGTGCAGTCTTAAATGACTTAGCAGTTGAAATGCTACGAATGTGTAATGGAAGAGAATTCCATTGTTTGGCTGCACAAAAGGAGAATGACCTTTCGCCAAAAGATTTAGTTCTTATCTTAGGAACACAGTGGAAATACGAAATTCTACTTTTGTCATGTAAGACATTTTTAATATAATGCACACCGATCGTGAATATATTTTTAAAAAGTAATGTAAATGTAATGTGCACCTTAGTGTGCGACACGAAAGGTTGTTGAACATATTTCGCACCACAACACTATCTCAAAAAATTAACAAGATAGCCTATTACTATAAAGAGATAAATAAAATAATTTTAAAAATCAATAATTCAATTACTGTCCATACGATCGACCTTAAATTTTGATACATCATTTGTATCATCGGCATGAGTCTGCCTGCAAAATTTCAGCTCGCTAGCTTACGAGAAAGTGGGTTAAAAATTGATCCATAGTTTTTTCGGCCCGCACGCACGGTCGGTCGGACGGGCTCGGACAACCCAAGTTATTATAAAGGATTTAAAAACCGTAAAAGACAAGAGTTTGTTTTTTTTAAACTATAAAACCGACTGAACATGACTGAACTCTCTTGGTGTAAAGGGACGGGTGAAGGTGGGGGTGTGGTCACCCATGGCTGGAGTGGCTCCAGCAAACACGTGAATGTCAACAACAAATGGCTACCATACATTTATATAGAAATAAACTAAAATTGCATTAATTTAATTACGGTACATTCAATCGATCTGAAATTTTGATACAATGCATTGTTAGGTGACACGAGTATATGTGGAAAATTTCAGCTCGATGGCATCACATGAAGTGGATCATTTTTTACCTTTTTTCCGCCGCCCCGACGGACGGATGGACTAAGCGGTGAAGCTAATATAAGGGATTTTAAAAATGTAGTACAATATAATAAGCACCGTGACACTCTAGCACAAAAATAAACATGCTATAAAGATATACATAGAGATAATCTCCAATTTAATTAATTTAATTACAGTACATTCGATCGATCTGAAATTTTGATAGATCATTTTTATCATCGCCTGAGTCTGCCTGCAAAATTTCTGCTCGCTTACATACGAGGAAAAGGGTAAAAAATCGATCCAAAGTTCTTTCGGCAAACGATCAAGCAAGAAAGGCATCAAGCAGACGCCACAAGTTAATATAAAGGATTTTAAAAAGTGTTGTGGATGATGAGTTAATGCTGTTTGAAAGAGTTTGGCTAAATTTTTGGTGGTGTTACTCTATATGTGTCTACATATAATGTCGGGAAAAAACTGATTTCTATTGCAAGCAATCCCCCCATCAGCTTACGCTGGCTTTCTTGCTTGCAGTCAAACTTTTATTTGCGAGAAGGTTCAACTCACCAAATACGGTCTTGGTATTCATAGATGCAGCCAGCATTGTTGCAGTCGGATAAGCTACATTTCGGTCTTTTTTTTATACATATTTAAGTTTTTTGGCCCATGGGGACCTGGGAAAGGGCTTCAGGCACGAGGAGGAGTCCAGAGGGGCCCACACGTGCCCAGTTGTCAGGGCCCAAACATTTCTAGCTACGACCCTAGGAAGAAGGTGGAAATCGTACTATTACTTTTTCGGGGACCCCCTTTGGGGCCGTCCATAAAGTACGACACGCTCCAGAGGGGGGAGGGGATGTAAGAAAGTGTGACAGTTTGTGACAGGTGGGAGGGGGTGTCCGGCCAACTGTGACGTCACGTTGCTTTATGTTAAATTTTAATTATTTTGTTAATACAAAATATTTTTTGTACGAAAGTGTGACGTATTTTCGGGGGGGGGGGGGATCCGAGATTTGTGACAGGGAGAGGGGGGAGTTAAAAAAGGTCAAAAATAGCGTGACGTACTTTATGGACGGCCCCTTTGCTATTTAGAGTATTTAAAGACTCATATGAATATGAGAATATTTGTGTATTTTGTATTGTATTTAAAATTTTTATTGTGGTCCGATTAAAAATGAAAGTGAGAAGCGCTTGGAGATACAATAGAGAAAGGTTCCAGATCATTGAGAAAATATAAAAGTGGTGGGCGTAAGGGTGGAGGTGAATTCTGTGAACTTATATTAAACCATATTTCTCACTCCACCTTCTATGCTTAAGACCAGATCTTTGTAATATAATTTATGTGTAGGAAATCAATTAATTTAATTTTTGTTAAAGTATTCAGTATAATACAGTATTATTAAGGCATAGGCAAACTAGGCAGCAACCTAGGGCCTCCGATTAGTGGGGGCCTCGCACAGGAATCATACAGAAAAAGTATATGTATTTAAAGACCAAACTACGACGTAGGTCAAAACAACCAGAACCATTCAATAAGTGAAATACCTTTACCCGCTGATTATTTTGTAAATAGTTCATGTTTAAAATGTAAACTTTTAAAATTTCAATTCGACCGTCCAGACAAATTTTCACAAGAATGACACACGTGAAACATATGTTTTTCGCTAAGTATAAAACTATTGAATATGAAATGTTTTAAGTAGTAACATTAAAAATTAAATGTTAAATGATGTCATAATTTAAATAGACTAGCAGAATACAAAAACGACTCTAAGCATGGGTGTAGAGGTGTTAAAAGATTGTGTCAATAAAATTTTTTGATGAAATCAAGCTGAAACTTCACTGATTTCTCAAAAGATACATTTTTTTCTATTCAAAGCTAAGCAAACACACAGCTAAAAAAAATATTTTTTTTAGTAGTCTGTCATGGCTAGTTTTTTTTTCTTCAATTTGTTTTTCAATTTTATATTTTCAGTTTTTATTATCTCTTTAATACTAAACATTTTTTAAATAAGTCGATAAGAAGGAATTAGCGATTGGACAAACATGTCCAGGCTCCAAGGTGATCATGAATCGTCAACAATGAAACACATATTATATGTAATAGGCGCTTGGATTGAACTGGAAAACTGGATTGGCAAAGAAACTCGTTTGGCGAAACAACTAAAAAATATCAATTTCTGGTAACATTAGTCATGTGGTACGATTTATTGTTTCAAATGAATGTGATCAGCAAATTAATTCAATCGAAAGACATTCAATGAGTTATTGCACTGGAATGTATAAATAGTGCAACGAGGTAATGAAAAAATACAAAGAAAATGGATTTGTGTCCTTTCAAATTTCGTTCAGAGAATTGGCTCAGAATTAGAGATGGAACCAAATGAAATCATATCTCCAGCTGCCACATTTTGAGACGACAAAAAGTACACAAACAGTTCGAATATGAAAGCGTAGAAGAAAAATTGACAGATTCAAAAGAAAAAATATTGAGAGGAAATTTTTTAATGTTTTGTTAGATCAAGCAGTTATGTCATCGACAGCACGTTTTGAGTCTTTTTTTNTTTTTTTTTTTTTTTTTTTTTTTTTTTTTTTTTTTTTTTGTTGAATTTCTGCACACCATAATAAAAAAAATAGTAGAATCCAACCAAATTGATGAGACGAAATGTTGCATGGATTTGAATATAGCACTCAGCGATGCATCTTGTTCAGATAATTGATCCGAAGGATTTATGAAGTGAATTTCAAAGGATTTCCAACATTGTTCCAGATACGGTTTAGTCTTCCCTTGATGTTTTACGTTTTATTTTGGATCATTATTTGAATACTGTTTTTCAAAATTTCACTATAGCCCTTCGTATAGCATTAACAATTCTGATTACAGTGGCATCAGGGGAAAGAAGTTTTTCCAAGTTAAAATACATTTTTAAAAAAAAACTAGCTGAGAACGACTATAAAGCATGAAGGCCTATCGAATGAGCTTTTGTCCCTCTGCCAATTATTCACAATCTTTTTTTGCAGACTTTGCTGCCACCAGAAAAGAAAAAGTTGATTTTTGTTTAAGGTTTATGACATCTGCACGAATATTTTGATATAAATTTCAGTTATTTGTTGATTTAGATATGAACACCGGTAGTTTTTAATCCTGAAAATCCTACATGTGGAAGAAAATCAGCAGTCCCGAGCCTGTGCTCTTCAAGGGGCTTCCCGGAAAACCCCCTCAGCCCGCTGGCCCCCTAAGGGACGTAAAGAATGAGAACCCCCCCCCCCGGAGCGGTCGCTGCTACAAGCGGCCGCCTGGGCGTCCAGGACACTAGGTCGAAAACGCCTCCCACTAAGTGTGCCTCCCGAGAGAGGTGTGGAATTTCCTACTGTGACCCGCTATCAACATAGTATCACTCTGGCGCCACCACGGCAGAGCGTACGAGTCTCAATGGTTTGGATCGCTGCAAAGCGTGGGATCATCACTGACCTACCAAGGGTTTAACCCCCACCGGAAGGTTTACTCAGAGCTGGCGACCAAAAGCGTTTCCTAGCGGTACCTTTTGCTATTCCGTGCTGGCGCTCCTGGCCCTAAACCGGCACCGCTCAACAGCGTTGCTAGTTAATTGAGAGGGACGAAACGGTCGCTTCGGAGTAACCCGACCCTCAACGGGTACTTTGGTTTTCATCATCGGCATTGCATCTAAATGCTTTGCCTAATATCCGTACAGCGACTGTAATCATATATGACTAGCACCTAACACCTAACAACGGTCTTCGGCTGTCCAAGCCAGGGGTTCGTCGGTTTCAGGTCGTGGTCTGCTCCACGACCCTACTCGTCTGTCGAACCACGTATAGGTCACCCCTTCTCGACAGAGTTTTTAATCTATTGTCCGATTTTATTCTTTCCGTATATTTATTTCTTCTATTACATTTAGGGCCACTAAAATCACTTCGGCTAGGTCCTCCAAATCCCTAAAGCCGGCCCTGCCAGTATATTGCTTATTAAAACTTTTAATAAGAAATTTACTATTTACATAAAACCTGCAACAAAAAACAACATATTTGAAAAAAAATGATAGTCACATAACGACTAGATAAAACCGAGAAGGCATAAATTTAACTTATTCTAAAATAATTTTATTGCATGAATCATCTATTTGATAAGTACAAAAAAATCATCAATATCATTCCTTTGAAAATGTTAAATTAGCATTAACACTGGATATAAGTACGGATTACGTAGAACTACCCTTTGTTTTTGTAACAATTTTTCTAATTTGTCAAAATGGTATTTTTTCTACCAATGGAATCGCATCATTGAAACGTATGTTGGAAAGAAGTAAAATGTCGGCAACCAACAAATGATAGTCATTATTGTGTTAACACAATTACTAACCATTGATTCATGACATATTTTTAAACTTAAAGCCAATAAAAAAATCAATTCCATCGTAAGTCATATATATTTGATAAAGATGGAAGATGAGGATTATGATACGACACCATCTCGGTCTGAAAACACAGATCCTGTCCATGAATCTCGGAAGATGCAAAGGATGAACGAACTAGGGTTTGATCCTCAAAAGGAATCAGTTTACAGTGCCAACTTGCCATATGCCAAGGATATAGACAAAGAGTCTAATTTAAGTTTCTCAGAAATTAAAGGTCATTTGGGTCGGGCGGCACAGCTTCGTGATCTTAAAATAGGAGTGCGTCATTGGATTGTCCAGTTAGAAAGGTAAAAAATAACGGAGTGTCTACTGCTACGACAATGACAAAGTAACATAGTTTTACACTTTACACTAATTTACTAATTTACAATTTAGTGTCTATGAATTCTGTCTCCACAACATACTACACCACCTTCACCACCGCTGCGGTATACCAAGCTAAACTAAACAGTTGATTTTGGCCTATGTTAACCACTACTGTTTACCATATGCCATATACCTAGCTTAACTATTGACTATTGAGTCTATTGGCTTTGACTTTGGCATGGGTACACAGCGGCAGAAAAAATGAGCTGTTAATACTCATATCACCATCTTTATTAGGCTATAAGTATAAAATAAAGTGAACCATTATCCACATGGTTTTGGCGGTGAGAATAACGTCCAATTTTATCCTTAAGGTAAACCATGTGTATAATGCTTAGCACTTAATATTCTAACTGCTGCACGGTTTTGACAGTGAGAATAAGGCAGAATGTTATCTGTAGGTACTTTGATAATCGTTTGCGCATATCGAAAAAAATCACAAATACCATATCAATTTTTCTACACAGGCGTAATCAATGATGATGGGTTTTTGCGTTTTACGTAACAGTGTCACAGTTTTTGAATATTTGTGTAATTTGTCATCAGTGATGAGGATGATACATTTTGTCGACCGCACTGGTATCATTTTCACGCAGTTTGTGTGTTTGAGCGATGAGAGGTTTTATTCTCATTGGTCGGTATGTACATAAATCGAATAAGAAAAATTTATTTTTGTAGCTACTTTATAGCGGTTAACACTAACTTGTAATTAATTCATTTTATAACCCAAAGCAATTTATTTTGTTGAAAACAAATGCTGGTAATAGAAAATAGAAGTTATGATTTTTCAAAGTTCGATGAGCTTAGAATAAAACTCTGAAAATGCTGAGCGTCATTGAGTCACCTCCCCTTATAAAGAAAATATTAAGAGGTTGTTGTTAATCACTACTCTTATTAATTTTAATTCTTTAAATTTAATTATAGGATAGTAATTCAGTAATTTTTTTTACATTTTTCTTAAATTTTTTTTGGTTATGGACTAGTAATAACAAAGATGATCACATAAACAATTGACTAATTGACAAAAATATTTTTTTTATTAACTCTTAAAGTCGCAAAGCGTTGTAATGCGTTTCCGCCCGCTATCCTCAAAGCGTCCTAAAGCGTCCTTAGATACCACTCTTGTTAGAAATGAGTTCTGGGAAAGTAAAAACTCTTCAATGCTTGAAAACTGATGTATTCGACTTCTGGTAATGGCGGCCGTTATTGCTCAATTCGCGATGTTTTTGGGTAGTTTTAACGTTTTTTTTTCAACATGCCTTCATATATAATAAATAAAAAATTCAAAATCTTGAGTTACTTTAAACATTTCTTATTCATTGTTTTGTTTATTGGATTGTGAATGACTCTTTGAAATTTTGATACCCAAATTTCTAAAATTAAAAAAAGTTGTGAGGGAAAGAGTACTGAATTTTAAAATTTAGGTCACAAGTTTTTTAATAAATTATATAGGTTATATAAGTGACCAAAATAAAAAATCTACAAAAAAAATAAATCATAACTCCATTTCTATAAAAGATTGAAAAACAAGTAGTTTTGAAAAGGTCTTAGCAAGCCCTTTATAATGATATATTATTTAAGCCTATTGGACAACATTTAAATTTTATGTCAAAGTACCTATTTCTGAGTCTCCTTGGTTTTGGCTGCACAGATTTCTAGAGTCTGTGACCTTTACTAACTACACAGCACAGTTTAATAATGTAATTTATAGGTCGACATTTAAGTTTTAGGCTAAATTGTCACCAATCATTGAAATAGGCTTGGACTTAAGAGACAAATAGTTCTTTGCAATGTTTATGTAATTCAAATGGTGTTTATTAATTGTGTAAGTGTATGCAGCATCGCTTATTATTATTGACATGATACATAATATTTTGGTCTGGAAAGCTTAAAATGAGCAAACTTTTTAAAAAAACAAAATTATATTTAGAGAGGTCTTTCTATATGTAAGAATGTATCCCTGTGGCTATGGCATGGCAAGATCCATTGGTCCCAAATATAAAACATATCAAATAATTATTTCAATATTGATTTTAAAAATTTAGATTTCGCCTTTTCTTCAGGCATGAAAAAACTATTTTAAAAATTATTATAGTTTGAGCCCTTTCAATGCCTTTTATTTTTCATGTATATTTAGGCACTTTACCAAGACCCAGTGACCCCAAAAAAATAATGTTGGCCCCATATTTGACTGCATAAAAAATAGTGAAATAAAAATTAGTTTTTAAAATTTAGCCTTTTTTTCAAGCATTAACTCATTTGCTACTAAGCACAAAAACCTAAACACCCCCTGAAGTACTAAGCAAAGGGAGATTACTCTCAAGAACATGCACCCCCATGTTAAATAAAAATATTTTTAGACATCTAAATGAAAATTTAAAATAACAAAACATGCACCAAAAGAAAGAAAATTGGATGAGCTTTTAAAAAATGTATAGGTTGATGCACTTTTATTCACAAAAATATTTTATTTAAATCTGGAAAAGTGTTTTTTGAAAATTTACATCACTGTTTTTGGGCATCGACCTCCGTTGTTTGTCACTTTTTATTGTTTTACAGTCTCATGAAACTTTGAGAAACATCTTATCCACTGGCAAATTCAATTTTGTAATTGGTTACTTGATTCTAATCATGATATTGATGTAGAGGAATTTATATATGTCCTCATTAGCAACCTCCTTCCACAAGGTGTCTTTCTGGCTGTTTCCTGTGGCTCCGCGTATTGTTTGTTTCAGCGTTTAACAACTCTTATGGCAGAGTTCAAGAAAAGCTTGAACTTGAAGTAGTCTATGGGACTGCTGTCAGTAGGGAGAAAATGATTTCCCCTATTATTTCATTAAAATTATATAGCTTGTCTGTAAAACTGATCAACTTGTGTGACCAAGATTCAGAGACAGTGTCAGTGTCTCCATCACTCTCGTTAGCTTGATTCGGATCAGTTATTATTATTATTATCAGTAATATCAGTATCACTATCAAAGTCTATTCTTCCTAATTGTTTGAGTTATTAACTGCTGCATAATTAGACGTTGCAGCAGCAATTAAATAGTAAAGAAAATGAAAGGCCATTGCATAAAAATATTCAGAAACCACACGTTCAAATTTCACCAAACATAGTCCGACTTCTAAGCCGCCACACAACTTTCGAACCGTAAATGATATAAACATCCGTTTTTTAAAACGAAATCAGCGAGGTTTCTACTTTTCAAAAAGCGGAGAGCTATTAAAGGCTATTTGCACTGTAACGATGCTTCTCGCAAGGTCGCATGATGCATGAGCGTTGGTAGGCGTCATGTCGCATTCGGGCGCATTAGTAGCGAGGGGGGTATGTCACGAATGTAGCGAATGAGTTAATATTCTTAATAATTTACATAATTTTAAAATTATGATAGTAATACAACACAGTGACTCAGTGATCTCACATTCAACACAAACCAAAATACATATCTAACAAACTCAATTTTTGTCATGCATTGAAAATGTTTAACGATACAAATTTATTGCAATAAAAATAGCATGCTCTTCACATTTTGAACCGTTAACAAATGGGAAATAAAAATAACCCAAATTTAATTAATTAAAAAAAAAAAGTTATAAAAATCAAGTACTTTACATACACAGTATACACAATTAATAAATATGAACAAATATATAGTTGCTTTAGCTCTATGGATGTAAGTAATCAGAATTTATATATATTTAAATTCCCATTTGAAAGAAAAATTAGTGTTTATTGTTGTACCTTTTATCAGGTATTGACTGACATATTTGGCTTTAGTCCTTTCAGATGTTGTATTTTTTCAGTTTCTACCCTTAACAAGTAAGGCATTTTTTTTACATGACTTTATTACACAAATTTCAGGTACATTTCACTCTATGGCTACAAGTTTTCTAAGACAGACCATGTTCTCCTTGTAGAACTGATATTTGAGTTGCTCACAATGCCTCTTTCTGAATATGCATTAGTAGAAAAGTTTGCATTGACTCTCACGCTGCTACTAAGGTAAGTCTGGAGTAACCAGAGAACATCTCTTATTAATTATTATAATTTTTAAATGCAGTTTTAAAACTAGATAATACATCTAACTTTTGTGATTAATATTTCATCAACTTCCTCATGTCCGATTGAGTTAAAATTTTGCAGTGCACAAACATTGATTTCTGATGACACTATATTAATCCTTAATAATCAGTTAATTTGTTAATTTTAAAATTACATTGTAATTATGAAGGTAGTTTTAAATCTACTTTAAAAGTTTGCACAGGCTTAATTACATAATTCACTGGTGAATGGTTGCCTTCTGACCTGAAGACACAAGTTTTATTCCAAAAGTCGACCATAAGTAGAATTTAATTAAAAAATTTTTTTTTAATACTTTTATTTCAATAAACCTTAATTAAAGTAAGAAACAGTATTATTTCTTAAGAAATAACAATAATTCTCACTTTATATAAAGTTTAATTAAGCTAAACTATTTGTAATATAGGGCCTCTATCCAAAGAAGAATGGAGGATGAAAAGTCATTACAAATTTTCAAAGGACTAAAAAGATTTTAAAAAAATAATTTATAAAGCACATTTGCATGAGGAAAAAAAAAAGAACTAGATAACTGAAATTATCTTCAGTTACAAATGAGAGCTTAAGGCATTCATGATAAATGAAAAATAGTTTATTCTTTATCCCTCTATTTATTACTGTAAATTTTAAAAAGTTTGAAAGATAATAGACTAATATATATAAAAAATTTTTGAAGAAGGTGATATTGTCACTAACTTAACTTTCAAGCATGGGTTGTTGTTAGTTCCTTGAATATATTTAAAATATTTAGGAAAAACCGACAACTAAATGCTAAAAAGTAATAAGTATTTAAAAATTATATTTGTTTTGTTATAATCTTCTCATAACATTGATCAGAGCATAAAATACATTATAATAGACGGTTCCAATAGATCAGACATTTAAATTGGTAAATATATTTTTTTGAAAGTGAAAGTCTTTTTTTTTTTTTAAATTTAAAATAAAAAAAAAAAGAACTATATATTTATATATAAATTTATATTTATTAGGGCTGTGGAAATTAACAATTAAATTCTCGATTAATCGTTAACATTTTTAAAAAAATTTTTCTTTAAAGATTAATCGACCCAACACTTACAAATTATTAGAAGTCAAAAAGTAAAAAATAAATAAATAAATAGTGGACAATAATAGTAAATTTCCTGATGATTACACGAACATTTGGTTTTAAAATATTGACTGACGGGAATGTTCAAAGTCTTGATAAAGTTTGCCTACAATGGTTCTAACATTTCACCTACTTATCAAACCAAATGAAAGCCACCTACTTATCAAACCAAATGAAAGCGTATTAAGCTAATGCAGAAATGTAGTCTGAGTCAGAGAATGACGACGGCTCTTCTGATGAATTACTTCGTTGAGATGAAACTTCCTGAATCCATTTACACTCTACAATGGTGGAAACTTAATGAACACTGATATCTGATGTCATTCCTTGCCAATATTGTTTTTTGCATACCAGTTACCTAACTATTTTTTTGTCGTTTTAAAGGAAAAAAAGTCTTCTTACAAGGAATGATTTAATTCTACCTTGGCGACCATTGTACAAAATTATTAAAGAATGCAGCAATGATAAAAAAGGTTTTCCTGTTTACCCTGCGTAAGTGTTGTAGAAGTGTTGAACTGTTATTGCTAAAATTGCTAATTTATTTTATGTTACTTTAATTTGATTAAAATTTAATCTGAAGGGAAAAAACTTGTTACAATTTGAAATTTAATATAGATTCTGATAGAGATGTTCTCTTGATATATTTTATTAATATTTTTGATATTAATAACCAATGTTCCTTCTAAGTTTAATAAAAAACTTGTTTGCAAATTATCAATTTTTTGACAAAATTTACATCCCACAAACACACATTTTGTCAAAATTCCTGCACGCTAGCTCTTAACTGCTGCGTGGTCAGAGAGCTACACAACAAATCAGCTTAGATGTAACATTGATAATAATACAATATTTGGAAATAAATACTGAATGTTTCACTTGAGAGTGAAGCTAATGCACCAACTAAATTTATGTAACTTGCGCAGGCTCAGTACAGTATAACTTCTCTCTTTTATCAAAGCTTGAACTAATTTTAATAGCATTTTATTTTAAATTTTCAGAAAGTTCCAAATAACTTTGAAAAATGCTGTAATTGCTTGTACTCCGTAAGTAAATTTGTCTTTACTTTTGTGAAAATAATGAAACGTAATGTCTTAAAAAATATTTTTATTGCATATATTATGTTGATAATATGAGGAAGGAGGTTAGTTCTTGCAGTTGTTGAAATGGAAGTAGGATGTAAGGATGGAGTGGAGGGTTTAATATAGAAAATGGTGGGTTGGAAAGTTAAGGAGATGGTAGTGGTAAATGAAAAAAATAATCTATTTTGACAATTGATGGTACAAAGTAATTAAATAAATGTATGTATAATTTCATTTGATATACATACATGCTAGCAAATATACTTTGTGTAGCTTGAGATGACATTCTAAAAACATAGACACATACAGCCATTCTACCAACATATAAAATAAGTGCTCTGACACTATAGTGTATGTTTACACAAAATATTACTCTTATACTATTGTGGTAGCAGTTCTAGCAACTAAATTTTTGGTTGTTTTGCCCAGAGATCAGAAGCAAATGCGACTCTGGCAATCTAGACTTAAGTAAGAAGACAGTTTTCCAAACAGTTTGTGCTGGCCTCTAAGGGTTTGTTGACATTTTGCATCAATCAAGCATCTCAATCTTGCCTTGCAGGATGAACTTAGGCTGCAAAAGACTTGTCTTACTACTATATCTGACCTGCATCCTCCAGAAATATTGCTATCCAACCCAGGTCCCAATATCCGAATCTTACCATGAGCACATTGGTCCCCTATAATAGTTGTTGTGGGCCCTTTACTTAGAGAAGGAGAAGAAAGTTAAAGTCAAGACATTGTGATTTTTATTGTTTGTTAGAAAATGTGTAATTATACTTTCTGAACCTAACATTCCAAATGATGAAAGAATCATAAGGAATAAGGAAAATGATTAATTAACCAATATATTTTTAACTGACCATTCATAGTTATAAACAAGGTAATACAATAAAATTAGGGGAATAAGCCATTTGTATGGGAGGGTACAAAAAAAGTAGATCAGTGTCAGTTTTAAGTAATATGTATAGAAAATTTAAAAATAATTTTAAAAAATATAATCTTCATGAACATTGATACTGTAATAAGTTCAATTTTATTTCAAGAACAGAAGAAAAAAAATCCAGATCTTATAATTTTAAAAAGCTTTTATTCATATAGCCTACTAGATGTCACAGTTGAACTATTTATAATTAGATAGTTGACAAACATTGTCCCTTGTGAAATCTAACCTAAAACTTTAAAAATGTGCTAAATTTTGGCAGGATTTTCTTTAAATAAAAAAACAATTCTTATTGTTCGTGTAAAATAGAAAATAAATTCAATTGATTGCAATGATTGTGATATTTTAATTTTTTTTTAGAGGACACAGAAATTTTCTTTTTGTCTATCAAAAGCATTTATTTTTTTTTCAAATAATTTAAAAAAAAATTTAAATAATTATTTATAAATTGATTTTTTTTTATACAATCAATAACATTTTATTCACAATACTGAAGCAATTTTTTACTTTAGACATTGCATAAGGGTCAAAGTGCCTGTTGTTTTTTAAAAATCTTAACTATGTATTCATTTTAAAATAATGTCTAATAAAATAAAATTTATGTAAAATTCTTACAAATTTTAAAATGCCTTAGAAATAATAAGTGTTGATTGATAAATAATTTTTTCAAGTTGTACTTAACATTTTTTCTTTTTTGCATGATTATTGTGTCATATTTCATTGTCATTAAATATTTTATGAAAAAAAACAGCCCAAAATTTAAATAACCACATATCAGCATCCCCTTTACGATTGCACTGTATCAGACTATGGTGTGATACCAAGTACCCAGAGACAGGGTATACAATTTGTTGCTGGTGATTGGATAAAAAAGTTATGGGCTCACCACTGATTAAATTATATTTCTTTTTTCGAGAGTTGGAGAGAGGTTCTACTTATTACAATATTTTTCTTTCAAAATAAGCCATTTTTAACCTATGAGCAAATTAGACTGTTACTACAAATAGCGTGTGCAACCCTAACTTTTGTTTCATTTCTTTTTTATTCTATGGGCTTACTGAAATTCACACTTTTTCTTTAAACTATCAGTAAAAAAATATTCTCTCAAAATAAATGCACTGTCATTCAATATTGTAAAACAGTGCTTCTCAAACTTTGTTTTATATTGGTCTGGCAGAAAATTTTTTCATTGCCCCAGGGACCAGTGCACTATTTTCCCTGTACTTATGTGGCAGTGAAATGTAGTTTATTTTGTTTTTTATTTGTTGTGTTTATGTGTTTATTGCCAAAAAAAATTGAGATATTTTGTAGGATTAGTATTAATGGTTGCAAATGGAGGATAATAATTAGATTTTTTCTTTCCTTTCTTGTTTAAATTCTGCTGACTGGCGGTGATGGCCCACAGACCTGCATCAGTCCACTACTCTGAATAGCATTGTTGTAAAGAATTCATTAATTATTTCTGAAATTTTTTAAATTAATTTTGTTGTTGTTGCAAATCTCAAATATTACTGTGACTATAAAACATTAACAAACTTAATTTTAAAAAAAATATATATCTGAATATTAAAATATTTGTAATGTTTTAGATATTTCCATGAAGATGCCACCCAAGAAATGCTTGATGAATGGAGACCATGGTTGTGTCCTTTTGATATGTATGTTATTGGAGGACTGCAGTGTTTAGAAATTTTTTTGCCAACATCTTTACCACCAGAGCTGCATCACAAAGGCTTTAAGTATGCTCTATTTAGATTAATTTTGGCTTTTTTTAATCTTAGCATATCATTTTTATCTGTTAGGTGACAGCTTGAAAAATAATCTATTTTTATAACATCAATGCTAACAGATTTTCAGTCGATGTCGTTTTCTGTAGTTCACGTGATGAAAAGCTTCTGTCACTTTTTTATGCTATAGGCCCCTTTTTTACCAATTTACTTCACACCACAAGACCTTAGAGTAATTGTATTGTAGCTAAATTTTGTTAAGAATTTTTTAAACTAGCATTTGGTATTTTTCCCCAAAGGTTATGGCTAGAGGAATTTTTGGGACTCTGGAATTCCTTTCATAGTATGCCATCATGGGAAGGAGTAAGTCAATCTAGCAATTACTTTAAACTAATCATTCACATAGCTGTGTTTAAATTTAAAATAAAATGTTAATTACTTGTTTTAAATACCTTATACATATGGAAATCCATGTTTCTTTCATTTTATTTCTTTAAAAATAAAATAATGTTAATGTCTCTTATATAATTGCTTACACCCTAGTGATAGAAATGTTTTACTGTGTTTAACAGAATCTTGTGAGTTTATTTTCAAGACTTGCTCATGATAACATTGGCTATATAGATTGGGCTGTGCATATTCCTATGGTAAGTGGATGAAGTGAAAATCTAACGTTGATTTATTTAAATATAGTTTATATTTTTTTATCATATTGACAATTTTTAAAAATATAGTTCTTAATTTACTTTGCTTCATTTGTTTAAAATTTAGGCCCATTTTTTGTTTGTTGTTGTTATAACCATATTTGTTTCACATCTATATATGAAATGTTCTTTTTAAGATCTTTACTAGATTGCTCAGAAGTTTTTGTCTTCCTGTTGGCACAAAACAACTTGTCCCAAGTCGAAACCACAATGCTTATGACATTCTGCAAGTTTCAACTTGGATAATAAGCGTAATGGTGAGCCCCTTAATTTTTTACAGTTGCATTGATACCTAAATTTATTTTTGTTCATCGCAGCTGCTATCAGTTAGGTTTTAGATTTTTTATTAGAGCAAACTGCAAGACATTATAAAATCAATTTTTTTTCATTTGTTTTATTTTCAGGGTGGCAACACTCATGACATTGTGCAGGAAAATATAACAAATCTCTTCAAAGCACTCCATTCCTTTTATCATCCATCTAATGTTGGTCGATGGACAGTGAGTGACTTTATATTAAATAATTGTATTACTTTTATAAACTTAAGTTAATTTTGAAAATAATAATGAAGATTCATTAACAGGCCTTAAATAATTGCTTACAATGTTGAATATATTTTTTCCTGAATTGAAAATAATAAGAATTTACCTCAAAATGTTCATTCAAGTAGAAGAAAAAAAAAGAGGATTAGAATTAATTACTCTATAATGAAATATTTAAAGATCAAATTAATAGCATTCTCTGAACTGTTTTACACAGACTATTTTTTCAATAGATGATCCAGGTTTTAGAATTTTTAATGTTTAAAATAAAACTGCATCTCATGGAACATACACATTTGTGTGTAGTATATCTGTTTAAAGCTCATGTAAATTGTATTAAAATGATATATTCTGTCATCTTGATCTTTGTTTAAAATTGATGAACTTTTCAATAAACTCATATTTTGATATTTTTTGTATGTCCTAGGTGAGGCTGGGAAGCTTTCTACAGAACCTTCCTAAAATGTTTGTGAAACGCTTGAGAAGGTAACTTGCAACAATTATTCAAAGAAAATTAATTTTAAATAGTTGTTGAGCCTTCTTGTCCATGAGGGACATCCACCGATCATCGTCGGCGTCTGCACTTCCTCCTAGGACATAGGCCACCTACAAGAGACCTCCAGGCATCTCTATCCTGGGCCAATTTCTCCAGGATCTTCCATTCATGGCCAATGCTCTTGATGTCTGCATCCAATTCTCGGCCCCAAGTGTTTCTTGGACAGCCTCTTTTCAGTTTACCCTGTGGGTTCCATTTCAGGGCTTGCCTTGTTGTATTAGAAGCAGGTTCTCTTAGTGTATGACCAATCCACCTCCACAGCTTTTGAAGAATTTCTTCCTCAATGGGCTTCTGTTTTGTCCGCTGCCACAGTTCCCGGTTGCTGATTTTGTTCGGCCAGTGAATTCTGAGAATCCTTCTTAGACAATTGTTAATGAAGGACTGGATTCTGGTCAGGTTTACAGCTGTTGTTCTCCATGTCTCAGCTCCATATAGCAGCACTGGTTTCACCATAGCGTTGAAATCCTTACTTTTAACTTGCTGCATAAGTTGTTGGCGGCCCAAACATTCTTGAGTTGCTGGAAGGCTGCTCTTGCTTTTCCGAACCTTATTTTGACATCTGCATCTGTACCACCGTGTTTATCTACCACGCAGCCAAGGTAAACAAAACTCTCCACCTCCTCAAGGGCTTCTCCTTCAAGTATGATGGGTGATGTCCTGGTGGCATTAACCTTGAGGATTTTACTCTTCCCTTTGTGTATGTTGAGACCTATGCAAGCAGAAGTGGCTGCGACAATGTTTGTTTTCTCCTGCATCTGTTGTTGGGTATGTGCAAGGAGGGCAAGGTCATCAGCCAAGTAATTTTAAATAACACTAGAAAAAAAACACTTGTTTGTAATTTTATAACTGACTTTTTTTAAAACAAACGGATTTAGTAAAAAAAACTTCAAATGCTTTGATACTAAAATATTAACTGAAAAAAAGACACTGTATTTTTACATTAACTTGATTACATTTCTCAGAAAGGTTACAAATTAAAATAAGATCCATTGTATTTCATTTATGAAACAGAAAGCAAATTTGATGAGGATCTTAAGCTTTTCAAAGACAGGTCATAATACTGCTAAAAATCCTTCCTAAAGAACCTCATATTGAGGGTTCAGGCTCATGTTGTCTAGTATATGATTATATTTGTAATACAATTAAAAAAGTGCTGTATTATTTCATGAATGAATGCCTCGTCCAGAGCACTATTTATTTTTAACAATTAAAATACATATCTAAGATAACTTTTATGACCAACCAGTCATTTTTTATAAGAAAATTTCTCAAATGAACATACTGTCTCTTCCTCACTCTATCCCTCCCTCTTTCTAATTACCTCTAATTAACACCTCTCTAAACCCCAATATTTAATAAAGTCTAAATGTCTTGCAATCTCTTTAATTCAAAATAAAACCTCAGAATTACCCTGAGACTTAGAACTCATAAACAAAAGACAAAAGTACAATGTAATCTCAATAATTCTCATAACTTAATGACAAGTACCTGTAAACAGCTTCTTAATATTGAACAAATATCACTTGTTCCAAGTAGTAACTACCTCCCATTAATCAAGGAATGTTAACAATTTCCCTTATTTAATATTGTTATTTAAGCGTTCATATACAAAATTACTTGAAATAACATTATTTTCAAGAACCATTGCTCTTTTTAAAAAGAAATCCTGTTTTGTAGAAACCCGTAACCTAAGCAGGTTAACATTGCTATAGAGCCCACAAGGTGTGATAAAATGCTTTCTAATGAGAAATCTTTCATTATTATTAAAATGAATTTGGTTGAATGAAAAATGTGGAATTATTATTAAAATGAATTTGGTTGAATTCTAACATTTAATTTTTTTTGAAATAACACTGACTCTCAACGTGAGCAAGATATGCTAGCTATCATGTGTTCCATTCTAAGCATAACCATAAATAAAGCTTGTTTTAAGTATAATGTTATTCTCTATTCACGTCTGAAAGTTTTAATTGTATCATTTAATCTGTAACATTCAAATAAATTTTTAAAAAAAAAGTGAATACACTTTATTAACCTAGGATGTAGGTTTCCATTGTTTGATATCTATTAAAAGTTTGAATGTGCTTGATTATAAATAGTTCCTACCTCTTTGACTGGTATTACTTAAGCACACGCATTTTAAATTATCAGTGTATTAAATATTAATTAAATAACCAAGGATACAGCTATCTTGTTTCGACTTACATTCTAAATGAGTTATATGAAATAGATTGGAAGTTATTAGTTTAAAATATTTTTTGAATTTTTTGTGTGCCAAACATTAAAAAATTATTTTCTTAGTGTAACACTGAATTTTTTTTTCAGGGAGCGTTACAAGGAAATGAAATGGCTTATACCAGTGCCAGAGGCTTACAAATTAACAGATGCGCAAGTGACAGATTTTGTCGAGAGTTTGAAATCATCAGTATTTGTGGCAATGTTTAGCAAATTTGGAAGCCATGATGCCTCAATGGCTCTCCGCAGTTTAGCGACATTGAGGCCCGAGATAGTAGTTCCCCCTTTGTTAGAAAAGTAAGTTTCCTATAGTTAGAATAGTATAATCAAAATAGTTTCATAAATGCAGTTAGTGTTGCAGTGCATATTTGATGTGACAATTGTGTCTATTTTATGAAAGGATGTATCCTGCAATGGAAACACTCATTGAGCCACATCGCTTGATTGCCTGTATGATTTGCATTGTGTCAGTAGTCCGACCTATGCTGGCCTCAACAAAACATTACCCAGAGGGACAGTCACATGTGCTTCCACTCCTTAATTTGGCCCTACCCGGGATTGACCCTAATGACTTCAGAAAAACATTGGTATTATTGTTTTTCTAAATTAGGAATTTTATACATTTTATACAGATAAATAATTAATCACTGAATAGATTACTATTCCATGCATCATGGTTACTTCAACAATAACAAATTATCAGAGTTTTAAAATATACAAGTTTTTAAAAAAAATGTTTTCGGTAAATTTAAATAAGTAATCATACATCTAGAGGAATTATATTTGGTAAAATCTTACTAATGACTAATATCCCGAGATTTAAAAAATAAAAGTTCTATTATAACATCATAGTATTCCTTGCGCATAGGTAAGCGTTAGAAAAATATTGCCTCTGAATTTTAGATTTTTTTTATTCTGTAAAAAGGTAACCCTTCAAATGATTTCAAACTTTGTTGCACTTGTACCTATTGTTGATTCATCTGATGCTGTTCACAGTGTACCAGGCTTGACTGAGGTAAGATAAACAATAGCAATAGTCTAGAACCTATGTGTCCAATTCAATAAATATATAAAACATATATATTGTTTACATGCTCCATCCATTGTGGCAGTGATTAGACTTTGCAGTATGAAATATCAAGTTCATGGATTTTCTTTTACAGCAAATAACCTCACTTTACTGGTCAGGATAACCCAAGGAAACCATATGAATATGATGCAGCTTGCATTGCAATAGTTAACAGAAGTGTCAGTGGCAAACTTTGTACAAGACTTTATCTCATAATTCAGAGTTTTTGTAGCTTAGATAGTCACTAAATGATTACAATATGACAATGATTAAATACTTTGGTACTGCCTTTATGTAAATAAGAGAACCATTCATCTTCAAAATACATTGGATTAGCTATCAACACCACTTTAATGGTTTAAAAAGGCACTTTTGAAATGAGAGTCTCTGCTTCTCTTCTTTCAGGAGAGCTTTGACTGCTTGTTAAGTTACCTTCACTGCTAACAGATTATGGCTATGTTTGTAGCAGACTGTGCAAGGAAATTTGTTTTCTAAACTAAAGTCATATAAAAAAAATTTAAACCCATGCTGTGTTTCAATTTCCTATTTTGGGTGCAATGTTTTTATTTGGTCTTTGCACAAAGATGAATATTATTTATCAACCTACCTTTAGTTTTGTCATGAATTAATACTGTGTCTACTGGGTCTTATATACACTGAAACAGTTCTTATCACTGCTAAGATGATGGTTAAAAAGATTCAAATTAATGAAATTGTTCACTGCTAATAAAATATTGAAAGGAGCATTTGATTGCTTTTCCCATATCTGTAAAGAGCTTGTTCTGGTAATCAGTTTTACAGAAAAGTAATATTGGAAGAGTAAAACTATGGAAATCAATGAAAACTTGAAAAGCTAATAATTAGCTTCCTTTTTTTTTAATATTTCACTTTTTTAAATTCTGAAATATGCTGTTTTAAGACAAGAACGTTGTTCTTAGAAAGGTAAAACAACTCCGACAAGTTTTCATTGATTTCCATAGTTTTACTCTTCCAATATTAGTTTTCTGTAAAACTGATTACCAGAACAAGCTCTTTACAGATATGGGAAAAGCAATCAAATGCTCCTTTCAATACTTTATTTTGAAGACGAGTTTAATTAATTATTAATTAAACTCGTCTTCAAAATAAAGTCCTTCTATTTAAAAATTGTTTATTTATGTTTACATGTTTAATTAATTTTTTCTCTTTTCAGGAACAAAAGGAACTTTGTTCAGCAACTGCTCAGTTTGAAGATTTTGTTATGTCATTTCTTGACAGGTGACTAAATTTATTAAATTAAAGTATGTAATAAAGTTTCTAATCTGAAATCTCCTCATGTGATAATCTTATTACTAATATAACCAAAGTTTTAAAAAATATTTCAAAATATATTTTTAAAAAAATAAAATAAAACTTAAAAAGAAACCAAATTGTAATGTAAAAAGTAAATTTCTCTCCAAAAATGTTAGATATATCATTTAAAAAAAAAAATTAGCTTGCACTTCAACTAATCCTTTTTTGAAAATATTATAAGGTTGACCAGTGGGAGAATACATCAGTTATTCAATGTTGTAACTGCTTATATAATTGTATTTGAGGGATCCCCCATGCTTTTATTTTAGTGATTTAACAAAAAACAGTTCTAGAAGAATAATTATTTTCATATTTTTAAAGAATATTAAAAAATGTAAGCTATTATCTTATTAAATTTGTTATCTTATATTAGCTGTAAAGCTGGTATCTCAAGCTATTATTTTATTAATTTTTTTTTAATATGTGAAGATCTAAAAAGAGATCAATAGATAAAGGTTTAAAATCAGGCTAAACATACTGGATAATCCGTTGTAAAAAAAACCAATGTTTTCATTGATGATAGTTAATAGGAATGCAAAAATCATGCTTATATAATTTGGTATAAACAACTAAATCATTTTTAAAAAAAAATGTTAATAGAAGTTAATATGATTAAGAAAAGTTTTATCGTGAATTTTTTTAAGCCTAAAAAGATTAAATTTAATTTAATGTCAAGAAGGGCCTCAAAATTAAGATGTTAAGTGAAGGTCATTAATTGGTGTCAAACTATAAAGGGTAGCATTGCTATTGGGGTTATACAATTGTTTAAAATTGCAGCTGAAGCATTAGAAAATTGTTAAATACTGATATGCTAAATTCTTACACAAACAAAACCACAACCAAAGCAAGTTATTTAAAAAAAAACATTGGAAATACCATAGTTTCTTTTAATAAGTGAAGGCAATTGAAGACCCTAGTGCTAAAAATACTTAAGTCACATTTTTCTCAAATTCAAACTAACCAGTGAATATTTAACATCTGGTTTAGACTATAAAGTTGAAAAGAATACAATGTTATAAGGACCACTATTTTGAAAGCCCAAAAAATAAAATGCTATCGTCAAAGAGACAAAAAATAAATTAAAACTTGATTATCTCAAAATGCTTAAATTGTGGCTTAAGTACTTTTAGCACTGAGCTCTTCAATTTGTATTTCATTATAAAATTAGAAATTTTGATGTTTTAATGTGTATTTCTTCTTTCAGAGTTCAAACAGTGATTGAAAACAGTAGCCAGGTTGCTGCATTTGGTGCCATGGAAAGATTGACTCCAGAGCAGACAGTTTTAGAGGTTGGACTAGCTTCAACAGTTTCAGCCATGTTACAGCAATGCTCTTCTGCAATTTTCATTGTAAGTCAACTCTAAATAACACTTTTTTAAAAAAAATTCACATTTTCATTTTGAAAGTGAAACAAAATCTTTTGTAAATTAGAAAAATATCAAAAAGGTATTTTCAATAAGAATCTATTGTCTTTGTTATAATTAATGATAAAATGTGTTAATGCGAACTGGACTGTGATCATAAGGGTGTAATAAATGAAGAGGTATTTTAAGTGCTAGTGGTGTGTAGGCCTGTCAACGGGTACCCGGGACCCGGGTACCCGTTGCCATCAGATTACCCGGGTAGTAAAATTCCGCCCGGGTACCCGTGAAAATGTAACTTCAATGTCTTATTAACTGAGGCCAAACTTTGGCTCCCATTCTGCTCTTTGGCACCCATTCGTTTTTTTTTGTTTTTTTTTAAGCGAAATAATTTTTCAAATGAAAATGTTTGTTTGAAATAAATGCAGTAAATGATATCTAAGGAGAAATATCTATCAACGGGAAATGTACTTTGATACATCTTTTTCTCTCAACGTGAAACAGAAATCGCAAACACAAAAAGGTTTTGGCGCTTTAAAAGAATCATATAGATAAGGAAAATAAAAGTCCTCAGCCAAAAATAATGATGTTAGAGATAAAAGTGGCATTTGTTAGTAAAAAAAAAAAATCCCTTCTGTGACAGTAACTTCGCTTTGAAATACGCCGATTGATACTAGCTGTTGTTTATCTACCCCCCCCCCTCTCCTCCCTTCATTCATATAACCCACACCCCTTGCATTCGCTTGTGCTTCTTGTGTGAATTAACACGTGTTGACCTAGAAAAACTGATGTACAAGGTTGTCAGTATTTAAAATTAATAAATTAATCAGTTACTAACAATTTCAAATGGGTAAGTCGTCGGCCGTGGGGCGGGACTGCATAGAGATGAATGAGGCCGTGTTTGGTATTGTTAATAAAAACATCCCTGCTTTAAACATTAAAGTTACTTTGAAATACGCCGACATAGGATTTCCGATTGTAGACGTTNAATAATACACCAAAATTTGTAATTTTTAAAAAGTCAATAAATTAGTTACTAACAGTCTAATAAAATAAAATGACGTTTAGCACCTACGGAGAAGGCGATCATACATTTGTGACGAAGGGGGTGTGTGTTTTAGAAATGTGACATCACATCAAAACGTGCAACTTAAAATGAAAGTTCCACTTAAAAACTTGAATGCTTACAATTTATTTATTGACGATTTACATGAATTTACACGTGTATCGATTTAATAGAGTTCAACTTCACATTAAATACAAACTTAAGTGACAATAAAGTTATTTCACAAATGATCATTTGCAAAAAGGAGGTACAGCTAATATGGGGGAGGGGGGCGCGGCTGCAAATCTTTGTTCTAAGGGGGTTCTAAGTTTTTGTGACAATGGCTGGGAGGGGGGGTATAAATCAGCCAAAATCACGTGACGTCACTTTTAGACATCGGCCGAGTGGTTACTGAGAAATAAGGGGCATGGAAGGTGGCTAGGTTGCATAGTATAGCTGTATGACGGTGAAAATTATGCGATGTTTTGAACAGGTAACCCGGGTACCCGTTCGAAATTTGGACGGGTACCCGGGCAGCCTTTTTCAAAAAATTGACAGCCCTAGTGGTGTGTAGGGGAAATAAAGGAAGAATGAGGCAGTCTGAAATTGAGTGAAAGTAGGATTGTTTTAGAGGCGTTGCCAGTTATCCTATTCATATACATAGTCTTTTTGTTAATATTTTTAACAAAACTAATTTTGTAATGGATGATCAATATATCATTCTGTGTTGATGAAAGTGTTAAATATCTTACCCCTAACCCAAGGTACACAACTTAATTCTTGAAAGACAAATGAAAGGCTTAAGGGAAAAAACCAGTGATCTTATTTTTAAAAAATATTTTAATCTCCTCTCTGTGTATATGCCATTTAATTCTATTATCTGGCACTTAAACACGGTAGAAAGGACATATCACCAGAGTAAGAAAGAATGTATTAGGGAAAAACCCGACATGACAGGGGTCTGTTTCCTTTCAACCAGGGAAAGGGAAAAAAACACAATCACTCAACTCTTATCAACATTACATAGAGATATATTTGAAATAGGGCTGTTATCGATTAAATTAAATTTAATCGTTAACTTTTGAAGAATTACCGATTAATTAATCGATAATTTTGTTAAAGCTAAAAATAAAGATGTATGATGTCATTAAACTGAAAATTTCAAGGGAAGTAATAAAAACAGGCAATTGATATATTTTTAAAGTTATTTTTAAAACATAGTTAATGAAAATAAGTTAAATAACGTATTAAAGTTTAGGAAGTTGAATGAAAATTTCTAATTAATATTAAAATATAAAAGTAATGCAGCCATATATAAATTGTTCCATGATTAACAGAAAGATAAAAATCATCTTTTTATCCGAAGTGGTTAAAAAGTTATGATATTTTGTTATAAGTACACATAATCACTTTTTTCAGTCGGTTGTTTTCCTTCACATTTTGTGTCAATTTATAGCACTTTTTTAAAATGCCCATAACTTAAGTATTTAATTTAATTTAAATTTATTTTAATTTAAAAGATATAATATAGCTAGGAGATATATTTAAATATAAGTAGTTCAATATAAAATCTATAAATTTAAATTTTGTTATTGTTAATTAAGTAAAAAAACATTTTTTATATATGTGCTTATAAAACAGGTTATTTTAAAGTTTACAATTGGCAATGTCATGACAAAGGACAGGTTTTTAGGTCAAATTTTTGTTTTAAAAATATTTTAAAAAATGTAAAAAAATTAATTGTTTATTAATAACTCGATTTAAAAAAAAACAAACAATTCTTTAATTTTAATCACTATTTTATCGATTAAAATAAATTTAATCGATAAAATAATTTACTGATTAATCGAGAAATTAATCAGTAATTTCCGCAGCCCTAATTTGAAACTATTATTTGTAGCTAAAATAGAATATAAAAACAGCTTGTGTAGAAGGTGGTTGGCTTGTGAGAAAAGAGAATAAAATTTAATTAAAGTAATAGATTTATATAAGTTCTTGTTAATATTTTTTATAACATTTTTATTAAATACATGCATACATACATATCTATGTAAATAAATTGTATTCTAATAAATGTAATTTGTTAATTATATGTATATTTATGTACTTTAGTGTGATATCCTTCAACACAATTTTCTTATAACAAAAAAATATTTCAGTCCCCTCAATTTTGTGATAAAATATGTTCATCCTACTCTAGAGCGCCTTGAAAAAAATTCACGGTTTTATTTGCTCCAATGTATTTGAAGTCAAAGTCAGTGGAAAGCTAGCAGCTAACTTATGCAGAGCTGCAGTTAGGGTAAGAAATACTAATTTGTATACAGACATTTTCAAGTGCTAATATTCTCATAATTTCAAAGGTATTGGCTAATCATTATTGAACTTTATTAATAAACATTACCTGGACAATAGATAGTAAAGAATTGAAAGAATTAAGTCTCAGAATTTCACAAAATCAACCTTTTTCCCCCAAGAGTTTCATATAGTATTTTCATCATTTCGGTTGTAATTCACTTAATACCCAGTTTATAAATTAAATTCCATTTGACTAATGGAACCAGGGCTTACTTGATTTGTTTGCCTGGAAGCCCATCTTGCTGTGAAATATTCACTTACTAACTAGAGCAGGCATTATTAACTCTTAATGTGATAAAGCGCGAAAATACGCGCCTCGCCGTTATTACCAAAGCGCGCCTCGATAGAACTCTCTTTAGAAACAAAATTACAGAAAATATAAACTCTTGTTATCCTAAAAGATGAAGTCAGTATGACAATAATAATATACATGGATTGTACGCAATTTTTTAAATTTCATAACTGGTTGATCGCAATTCGGGAAATTCTTAGGGGACTGAGGAGCAAGATTTCCTAAAACCTTATGGCACATTAAGAGTTAAGGTATATTTACAGCACATGTCTTATGCTCCAACGCCCTTTTTTCCTCTTCATTAACAAATGGGTGTCTATGCTTGATGAACAATAGCACATAGAAAAAAATCTTGGAAATTGAGATACAATAACTACATACTCTGAGATTTCAGTGTTAAAATTCAATCCCCTATGAAGAACAGAAAAAGTAGTTGTTATAGCATCATTATATCCTTAATATGCTAAAACATTTACTTTATATTAGAGAGCCTCAGGGTTGTTGAATCCCCAATAAGAGCTACTGCAGAACACTAAAGAGAAAAAGCATCTGATAAAAAGTAAAGTCAGACTTTAGAATTAGCTGAATCCCTGGTACATTATTTCTTTACTCGATTCCAATATGCAACCCCATGCCAATGAAGTTAAATTTTATTTTTATACCTGCTATTAATCAAAATGGAATTTCTATTTTTTTAAATTAGATAAATGCTGAAATTGGGCTAAAGATGTTTTTACCAACCATCTGTTCCAACATTCTGCTATTTCTACAAGAACGTATGTTAAAATTGTTTTTGTGATGCTATTTCACTGGGAATTTATAATTCACTAATTTTTATACTTGTTTGAACTTTTATTACTTTACAATGGGTGTGAAGTTGGGGGAAAAAAGTTTTTGTTCTTCATTAAATCTTAAGTATATCTTTAAGAATCCAGATAACTATATATATTATTATATTAAAACCTTTTTTTCTTTCTTTTCTTTTAAAATAGATTTAACTTTCAATACTTTTAATCCACATAGAATAGAGAAGGTACTTGTAACGTCTACTGTGTTAGCATTTAAGTATTTTAAAAAGCATCTTTGAATGTTTCTTTAAAAATATATCTGCCCTATTCTTTTATATAGATCCAGGTGCCTATGAAGAAGAAACTCTAGATAACACATTTTTGTGGAATTTACTCATTTTGTCTCATGTAAGTTTTTGTCTAGATATATCAAATGCAATAAGTCTAAGCAGTAGCATTTAGTCTCTATCAATGTACCTATTATATGATGATATTTTATAGTTGTTATATCTTGTTATTTTCCCAAGATTAGCTTTGGAATTAGGCCACCGATCCTAGTAACACATGATAAGGTCTTAGCTGCTTACATCAAAGGCCTTTTATGTTACCAACCTTGTATGGGATTCTCATCATCTCGATGAATTTCTTCACCTCCTTCCTCTCTCTCCAATCCCCCCCCAAAAAAAAAACAAAAAAAACAAACAAACAAAACAAACAAAACAAAACAAAAAATAAACCCAAACATTTGTCTTTCTTAAGCATTACTAAAGAGAAAACTGAAAAGCCATATAATTTCAAATTTCAATCATCTTATTCTTAACCAGTATAAATTACCCAGGATGGAATCATGATTTCAGGACCCGTTAACAGCTGAAGACCTTAATTTTTTAAATATATAATCTTGACATATTTGTTATTTTTAGGTTGTGCGCTGTGATGGTAGTAAGCTGCTTCCATACACATCAGAGCTTCTTGATGTAATTGATAAGACACTCAAACTTAAATGCACACAAGGCTATGAAATTGCTGGCCAGCTGCTGAAATTTGTATTGCGGGCATTGACTCAAACATATCCACTAGAATTCCGAAGTGTTGACCATGACTTTGATAAGCCTTTAACTGAATATCTGCCCTTAAAAGTAATTCAAATTCTACTTTTTGGTAATTGATTGTTAATTCCGTTCACAATTTTAGGTTTTCAAGTAAATTGCATTTCCTTAAATTAAAAAAATACTGTTTTGCTTTTTATTTCCTTTACTGCAGACTATTTTTTTACTGTATTTCTCTGGAAGAAATCATGGGAATACTAAATCTTTTGTTGCTCTTTGAATCATTGATATTACGTTTATTACTAACATCTTCCCTGTCTACCAAATCCCTAATATTTTCTTATCAACTTAATTGATTTATTTTTCCCTACTATAATGTATCAATTAAATTCACACAGGTTAAATTATTAAACTTAAATTTTTTGGTGGTATAATTGTATTATTAGCAAGCTATGTTTAAAAAAAGTGCATGTTCTTATGAGCCCTGATTGTAAAACCCAAAATTAGTTTTTGTTAAATTTTTTAAAATGGTTTCTATCCATACATTATAATTAATTTTGTTGTAATATACTACTTGGATGTCTCTTGTTTCGAAGTCATATACTATTTAATTTGAAAATAGACTTACTGTCAAATGTTATGGATAATATAATATTCTCTCATTTTCTGATACTTTAATAGGATTGGGCAAAAGCAGGTGATGTGCACAACTTAAATGTCCAGTGGCATATTTCAACAGATGAAGAGATTGACCTGGCAGAAGAGATTGTCAACAGATTTCTTTTGCCTCAACTTGAATTTTTTCACAGTATTAACTCTGAGAATGAAGTGTCAAGGTCAGTTACTTTTTATCACTTCATTTTCTGAGATTAGATTTTGTATTTAAAACAACATAAAATATATTCAGTTAGGGATTTTAAAATGTTGATGTTTCTGATTTCAGGGAAGACTTGCTTCGCAGGCTAAATATCGTTGTTGAAATTATAACTGGTGCCGGAAGTCATCTTCCACCCTGGGAAGGTGATAAAGTTGAATTGTAAGCTAATAATATAGTAGTTTATCATCTCAGTCCTGATATGCCTTTACATCAACCACATTGCTAACAACATGTACTGAAAGCTTAATAGCTTTTTATTTTATAATTATATTCTGTCTTATAATAGTGGTTTTAAAATACATAATCACATAAGAAAAATTTTGAAATTATTTCAAAACTTTTATTTTAACACATATGTCCCAAATTATTATCTCTTTGTTGCCATCAAAATTCCTGATGACACATTTCATTTGCAAAGAGAAATACAAATAATTTGATGTGATATTCTGTTATACTTGCTAATGAAACAATGTAATATTTGTGGTTATATGTAAATTTAAAAAAAAATTAATATAATAGAGAAACTGTAGGAAAAAAGAAAAAGCTTACCAATGTTAATTATCTGAAACAACATAAACATTTAATTTATTTGACTTAAAATGCTTTTATTTCATCAATTTTTCTCTCATTTCCATTTCTTATAAAAACTAACAATACTGACTGTAAATTCCAGGGTTAAATCTCAGGTTCCATTAACAAGATTCAGCTGCTTTGCAAGAACTGACTCCAGAGGTAACATATAACAACAGTCTTAACCAATATAACTGCAAATGGAACACCAACAATGAAATTTTTAGATACAACAATAGTTTATTAGGACCAGTGCTAAGCATAAATTTGAAAGGAAAAAAACCATACCAGATCACCAATGAAAGTCAGTTTTGTTTAGAGGAGTAAAATATAAAACCTAAAGGCAATCCTTATCTAAAATCAATTGAAAATTGATGCTTCTATATTATGTTTTGTGAAAACTAATAAAATTGACAAGCAAAAAATTTACAATTCTTCAAAGTTAGAATTTTAATTATTTTTAAAAAATGAAATGTTTTGGGTTTCTAATCTTTTTAGTTGCAGACGCTCCTTCTGTACAGACAATTATGTGGTGAAAAAAAAGTATTAACAAAATTACATTATACCTAGAACAGACTTAAGCTAATCCATATTTCTGTGATGTTAAAAATGCAGAATAAAACATAAAACTAAAAATAACAATCACTGATTCAGGAGGAAATTTCAAGAACATTGTTGAAGTCAAAGAGCTAAATAACATTTCCATAAGCTTTTAATATTCCACTAAGACATATACCCCATGAAACTAAAGATTGATTCTTCTTTACTTTAATGTTAAATCAAGAAGGTCCCTAATTCGAACAATTTTCAAAATTGGTTTACCAGCTTGGGTCATAATTGATGTATGGAACTAATCTTAAAATTAGCACTCAGAAGCTTAGCCACCATTAACATTTACGCCTAAGCCCTAATGAAAAGAAACCTTAATATCTGAAAACTGTAGATATATCATTTTGGACATTCTTGCTCTCATTACATCTATTGCTCTTGTTTATTACATCAATTTTTTTTATAGTATTAACAGCTAAAGGAAAAAATATTAGAGCTGCAGTGCATGACGCTATGCATCACCTACTGAGTGAGTAATTACTTATTTTATGATTCTCTGTATTTTTTAATCCATCATTGCAGAACAATTTAAATAATGCATGAAAGTAACAGTGTAAATAATAAAATTTAAGTCTGTAAATGAAGTTAGGTCATGGTGAAGTAGGCCCTGAAAATCCATGATAAACTAATGGGCTGACACCTTCTGCATTTACATTCTAATAAAAATGTTTGATAGATTTGTTCTACCAAACCAAATTGTCACTCACATGAACCTCAATTTGTTTCTAATAAATTCAAATAATTAGTCAAATAAAATTAATAAACTACTCAAGTGTGCCATGCAAACTTTTCACTAGCTGAATGATTGGTTCATTTAAACATGATATGAAAATTCCCTTTTGCAATGAACAAAATTGTTCAACTGGGGAATCAACTTTATAACTTAAGTTGGACAACTGTAAACCAGAAATTCACCAATGAAACCAAGTACATAAGTTATTAAATCACAGGTTAAAAATAGGCAAAATGAATCATTTAACTAAAGACTTTAAAATTTATACCTCTTCTAACAGTAGTGATAAGAGACTGCAGAAATCAAGATGAATGTATTAATTGAACTACTGTAGAGTAAATGAGTCTCTCTCTTATGTAATATATACTTATCCAGGATTCACTTGTCAGAGACATGTTGATCAAATACGATCGTCAGTATCTACAGCTCCACCTTCTTTTACTTTTCCATACAAAGTTTTCCTTCATTGGCTCACTCATCAGAAAACAGAAACTTCAATATTTCATTAGCGCCAGAGAAAACTAATACTTTAATACCACTCGCAACCTGTACTTCTCAATATTTAGAAAATACCACTTGTTGCTTGTATTGTTTATAAAAGAGTTTTCTCATTGTATCATTAAAATATGACAGTGATTAACAAATAATTTTTTTCTATAGAATACATGAATATTTCAAGGGAAGATGACACAAAAAGTCTTTTTCTTATTATTAAGGTAAATAAAATGAGTTTACCCTGACAATTAGTGTCTTTTAAGCTTTGTTTATGTACATCCTTTTACTATTACTTTTATGCCTGACTAAAGACCACTCTGTTTTTTAAAAAAATGTATTTGTTTTTTATCCGACCACCCAAAAAATTTCGTTATTATTTTGGTATAGATGGTTGGCAACTCCACGATACTTCTACTACAAGACAATGAAGATTGAATAAATTAGTATTAAAATCATTAATCTAGATCAAATAACTGTTTATATTATTTTTATATATATANAAAAAAAAGAAATAGTGATATTATATCAATATTGATAAGACATAAAGAAGAAAATTAAGTTTTTTAAAGCCTACTTCCGTTCTATTATGCAGTTTTTAATTTTAATCAGCGTTTTCTTTTCATATGTCAATATAGTTCATTTCAGTTCATATAGTGAATATAGTCAATCATTTTACTTATAATTTATTTTAACTAGATTAATGATTTTAATATTAATTTATTTTATCTTCATCGTCGTAAGTAGGATAAGTCTGTAGCCACCTAGTAATATAGCCTAAGAATAGCGGAAATGCCAGCAGTTAAGACAAAAAAAATAAAAATTTGGTGGTCAAATAAAAAACAAGAACCAAAAAAAACAACAATACAAATTATGGTCAACAAAATGTTAATAAATGTTCATTAATGACTAACTTAATTAAATAACTTAAATTAGTGATTCATTGCTGATGAATTAATTAGTTTAGGTATTTGTCTTACATTAGTTTTATTATAAAAATGACGAAGTTTTTTTTAAAAAAATGTAGTTCCTCTGAAATTAATCCGAAAAGTGAGAAAAATTAAATCTCATATCCATGTTAAACAATTTTATGCGGATGTTTGAAAAGAGTTATTTTTGGTGCAGTAACTTTTATTCCAATGTTGTTTTTTTAGGGGTGCGCTACTTTCTAAAATTAGTAGAATACGAACAAACGGATGGACATACATAGCAAATTATGTATATGGATATCTCTTTAATTTTTGCTTTAAAAATTTTATCATCTACATAACACAAAAAAAAACACTTAGATTGACAAATTAATTAAATTAGAAATGCATTTAAACATTTGCTGTTCTATTGTTTGCCTCTCTAGGCTATTAATTAAGTCTTTATGCATTTTATTATTAACTCAAAAATAAATAACAAAAATGATCTCTCAGGCTTGAATTCTAAATATCGGAATATTGTTTTTTAAAATTGTTTAAAGCAACAGTGTAATTTTAATATAACCGGACTCATGATTGTATTTATTTTAAAAAAAAAAAAAACGAGTTATGGCCACTGGGTTATGGTCCATGTATCAATGCCTCATGATAAAAAACATGAAAGCTGTATCGTGAGCTAATTTTGTAGGAAGTACAGAATAACAAGGTTCTAACTCAAGATAGCCTACCTAACCAAATTTTCAAATACAAATATCTCGGTTTGAGAGAAAGTTCATAATCATATTATTCCAATGATGTGAACATTTTTTATCGTGATTAATTCATCACCATTTAGTTACAATAAAAAAAAATTGATAAATTTGTTATCAGATCTATGAGGTGATCATGCAACATTATGGAACAGTAAAATCAGAATTTGATGGACGATGGAAAAGTTTCCACATTGTCAAAGCAGCCCTAGAAAATCAGGTTGGTTGTGTGGATATATATATATATATATNATACTGTTATAGTCTTATTACCATTAAATATGCTAGTTTGTGATTTAATGTGGTCAATTTGGTATGCTAAGAAAGAAATGTTTAAAAAGTGTTTGAATCAGCAAAATATACAATGTTTTTTTCTATTGCCAGAAGATTTAAATATGTTTTCTTTAGGAAAACTGTAGACCAATCAGTGAAGGCCAACTTACAAATTAATTTTCTGGTCACTTGTGAGCTTGCTTATCTCTAGTTATGTCTTTATAACTGACAAAAGACTATGTGTTCTATTGAGTTCACAAAAGACATCACAACCAGGGCTTACACTGTGGAAAAGCCACAAGAAGCCAAAAAAATGTCCTGCTCAGTTACTTGACTTATCAGTGGCAAAAAGATGCTTCATATTCTTATTTTACAATCAGTTTTATTAGATAAGAGCAATGCCTAAATCTTCATGAACTAGTGCGAGTGATATTTTCACAAATAGACATACAACACCTTTCATTATTAAGCCTATGGTTAAATCTTAATTTTTACATTGCACTTATTCATTCTCCTTAGTGTCTCACTTTTTCTTTGGGGACAGAAGGCCATTATTGTGCAAGATGTAAAATGTTAATACAGTAAAAGCTACCAAAGCAACAGAGATGAGAACTAACTTGCACCTCTGAAGCCTATAAATATCCACATTAATGAATCTTCTATCTAATGTAATCCACGAGAAATTATTTTAAATAAACTATACTGCCCTTACTGTAGTCATGTCTTTTACAGCTCAGATTTTGTAAGTTATTCTCTATTTTTTTCCAGCTTTTGACCAAAAAAAGACACTTGAGAGCATTGCTAATAGACAGGTTACATCTCCAGCATGAAGTAAGCTAGAATCCTAATAGTTCTTTTATTTTCACCTGTTATGAGGTAAAACTTATTAGTATTATTCTTTTTAAAATAAGAAATGATATTTATTTTAAAAATATTTTTCACTCTTGGAAATAGGTTATCTATTAAACTTAATTAAGTAATTATTTTTTCAGCTGCGCATTTTAAACTGCTGTGACAGGGAATTCACAAACAGGCACCAGGATATTTTGAAAGACCTTCTTGAGCTCTCTGTTAGTAGATACAGAGAGGTAAGTGTTCCCCTTTTCCAACCTTTCAAAATATCTTTAATTTTTAAACTTTTATTCGATGTGAATCTTTATTTTTTCTTTAAAAAAGTGTTTTATAAAAAAAATGTATTGGCAAAAATGTTTTGTCCAATATGGTATTTTCATATATGCATTTTTTAAAAGATAAAATGGAAATAACAATTTGTTTTCTTTTCTTTTTAAACCTTTCTTTTTTACATTAAAAAAGAAATGAAATGCTTCAAGATAATTATAGTTCTTGGTCTAAACATTGCCAAGTTTTTTAATTATCAATTTTAAATAACATACTATTGGAGATATGTTAGTCTTACTTTCTATATAGTCCCAAATAGTTCTTTATTATGTAAAGCTATTATAAAAATTAAATTCAAAAGTAAGATGAATGTTTTCTTGGGTCTTGTTTAAGTTCTTTTTTGACAAACATTTAAACAAAGGTGGTTACAGGGTAAATTTTTGCAGGCCTCAGTTTTTCTTGTCCAATTAATTTGTAACATTTTCCAGTTCCTTAGAAGTACATATCCTATCGAGCATACAATTTGGATAGGAATTTGAAAATTAGAGTTAGATTGTACTGATAATTTGCATCAGTACGTATTAATGTTTTTCGTGATGTAAAAATAAAAGAAATTAATAATAATTTGAGAATTTATATAAAGCAGTACCCCAGCAAGTAGCTGGGCTCACAGCCCTTTGAAAAATAGTAACATGTATATTTATAAATGCATTCAATTTGAAACAGTTACTTTACAACCAGTTATTTTTTTTTACTAATGTTACAGTCATCGTCCTCTTGATCACCCACTTAGCCATTTTAAACATTTAATGATATTTAAAAATAATTTATTACTTTTTTTTACTCTGAAGGTACGGAAAAGGGCCCAGGCTTGTCTTCATCAAGCATTTCGATCCTTTGTCTACTCATACCATAGTTGTCTGCCACAGATCACTGAAAATGTAAACAATCAAGAGATAGAGCAATATGTCTTCAAGGTTGGTTCTAAAGAGCAACACGTATTCATAATTCTAAGTGGTATATCAACCAATAAATGTTACTGTATTTTCAGATTTGTAAGCTTCATATTAAAAAATGTTGTAATTCCACAGGGTAGCTTGTATACTATTCAAGGTGGGGGAGGGAAATCATGTCTTGCCAGTAAGCGAGATTGGGGTACTTTGGCGATGATCTGGCCAGCCCTGGTTCAAGCCAAACAGTTTGAGAAGCCTTCGATACTGAAAGTAATTGAGGACATTTTAAATAAAGTCTTTAAAAACCTTGAGACTTTTGCCATCACCATCAATGTAAGAATTTTAAATAATATATTTTAGTAATATATGTACTATTTTTAACAGTATAAGTTAAAGCTTTTATTTCTATTAGGTAGCAAAGTTTTAAGTTATTGAAACAAAGCAATGAACATTTAACTTTATTCTACATTTTATTCATATGTCAAGTTCAAGTTCTGCATAAGTCCCAGTATAAATTTATACAAGGCTTGTAAAGTATTGAACCGCATCCAATTATATCCAGCTCATTAAGAGAATTTTGCGATATTAAAGCAGTTTTACCAATAGATACACTACGAGGTGTTCCTCACTTTGATCAGAATAAATTAGGGCTGTTATCGATTAATTTAAAATTAATCGTTAACTTTTGAAAAATTTCCGAACAATTAATCGATAATTTTGATTAAAGCTAAAAAAAAGATTAAACTGAAAATTTCAGGGGAAGTAACATAAACAGGCAATTGTCATTTTTTTAAAATTAAAAATAAGTAGTTCAATATAATGTCAATCAATTTAATTTTGTTACTGTTAATTAAGTAAAAACAATGTTAAATTTTTTTTATGATCATTTTCCTTATAAAACAGCTTATTTTAAAGTTTATACTTTAAAAATCTTTATTTTTAAATAGAGAAGTTTGTACGTAAAAAAGCAAACTATTATAAATTATTAATATTTAATGATTTATTAATAAATTGATGACGCTCTTTACATTTTTTCTTCTTAATTTTAATTGCTATTTTATCGATTAAAATAATTTTAATCGATAATTTGTTTTATCGATTAATCGAGAAATTAATCGATAATTTCCACAGCCCTAGAATAAATGAAAATAAAAGTACTGCTGCAAGTGAATTTTTGTTACAGCGGTCCATTAAACATGTGTATCTTACTTGTGTAGGTAAAGTGACTGTGATCACAAAATATAATATTTAAACTAAGTTAAAAAGAAAATTGGTATTCATCATAGAAGAATTGAAGAGACATCTCAAATAACAGCAGACAATTTTCACCAAAGAAAAATAACAAACTGAAGCTGCTGAGAAAGAAAGTTTTATTCTAGCCAATATTGTGGAAAAAAATTGAAGCACTACATAGAAGTGAGTGATATCTTGTGTTTAGACAAAAAAGCAGATATTTGCAACTAAGCCCTAGCAGCTGATAGGTTTGTGAGTTGATCACTGGGGTGAAATCACATCTGATTGAGAATGGCAAAAACATGTTTGCATTATTCCTTGTTGTGATTGACACAGCTGACATTTTCCTCCAGTTTGAATGCTACAGAAGAAATATTGGGCTTGAAATTCATGCTTGATGTGAATCCTTAATTTTTGCAAGGTTATTTCATTGCTTTTTGTGTCATGAGAACTTTTTTTCTTTCCAAGCTAATCTTTAAATTTATTACTGTTGAAAAATGATCTTTTATTCACTCTGGGATTTTAAGTGTTTAATTAATTGTAAATTTGTTATGTCAACAACTGGGGCAATGCTAATTTTTTTATTTTGGTGAAAAAGACCTCAGATGCAGTAATTGAATCAGCAAAAAAGCTGTTAACTGGAAGCTCAGCTCCCTACCCAATTATGAAATCTGCAAGTCCAACAGAACTGCAAAGTGGTTTTGAATTTGAAAAAAGGAGCAATGAAATTTCATTGAGGTAAGCTGATTTTTTAAAAAAGTTAATATAAGTATCAATATGTTGAGAAGGTTAAAAGTTCTTTTACACTGCTTGTTGTTTTGTTCTTTGTCTTTTGTTCCATTTTTTAAGTTTTAAACAATTGAGAATTTAGTATTTAGCTTACTGTTACACCCCTTTGTTAGCATATGTAAGCTTACTGTTAAAACTCCTTTGTTAGCTTATGTATAATTAAATGTAGCATGTTGTTGTTTTTCCAATGGATTTAGAAACTACAATAAACTTACAGATGATCTTCTGCAACTCCTGGAAAGTGGAAAATTGTAAGTTTAGAGTTGAATATCGTATAATATTACATTATTTATACTATAACTTATTTATAAGTTGACATTTTCTAAATCAAAATTCAGGAAGAATCAATAACTTTAAATTGGTATTTTTTAACAAATGCCCGTAGCATTAGATTGTATAATATACTTAAGATTATTCTATTTAATCATTTTAATGAAATCAAAGCTCTTAATGTAAGTGTTGTGAAATAATCAAAATGGAACTTTCTATACTTAAATTTTTGTTGTTCAATTAATCATTTATAAATGATATTTAATTTTGAAAGTAGAAAGAGTATTGACTAAATTATTAATTTACCGTAGATATTTAAGATTCATAAAGTTGATAAGGATTCAAGGAAAAAAAAATTAATTACAGGTATCTACTATTATTGCAGTGTACACAATTTTTTTAAACCTTTTTTTCTTCAGAACATGGAAGTTCAGTCAGATAGGATTTGAATTTTTGAGTCTTGTTCTTCATGAAGATATACAACCCCCCACTCGACTTGTGCAACTATATGCTAAAAACTGCACCAGTGACCTGTTGAATATACGAAAGGTGAGCTTCTCTAAATTATTATTTGTTCTTCAATATCCAAGGACAAACTTACTTTCTAAAATAGCCATTGTTTTGTCTGTAAACTAACAGGTATTCTTTTTGATTTTTTTAAAAGTTAAAAAGTCTTACAATTAACTGAAATGACATTCACTATTAAATAGCTAAACATTTCACCACCTTCTCCACGTGGCAGTGTCAAAAATTGTTTGAATCCCTATTGATAAATTCGTAAATTGGTGAAGTGAAATTTAAACTAATAATTATATTTGAAATATTCTTACATTTATGTTCATATTTTATACTAGTTATCTTGCAGCACTCTCATAACTATAATGGAACTACAAAAGCAAAAGGCCAAAAAGGTGGTAGTTGACATTGAAAAAGCCGCTGGTGTCGGCCCACTAGACTATGCATCTCTAATCCCTGGTGACAGACCAGACAATGAGTGGTTACAGTTCAACCCTAAAGATTTTATATCAAGTGAAGATCAATGGAACAAAATTAATTTCATAGAGAAAACTCACTGGGGCTATTATTCATGGCCGAGGTATGTAACAATATAATAATAAAATGGTAATTTATATAGCGCTGTATCCCAGCATGGAGCCAGGCTCACAGCGCTTTACATGGAAATAAAAATACATATAACAATAAAAAGAAACATTCATATCATATTAACTACATAAATGACAATACGCTATACTCAATACATCAGCTACGTTAATCATTTAAAGAAATGTTGTTTTATTAATTTTGAAAATAAATTTTAAAAAGATGTGTCTTAAGTGCAGTCTTGAATGACTTAGCAGTTGAAATGCTACGGATATGTAATGGAAGAGAATTCCATTGTTTGGCTGCACAAAAGGAGAATGACCTTTCGCCAAATGTTTTAGTTCTTGTCTTAGGAACACAGAGAATGCGTGTATCTGCAGAGGAGCGTAGCTGACGACTTGGTGAGTAGACTGACAAAAGTTCAGTAAGATATGAAGGGCATGAGTCAGAAAAGAAGTTGTGACACAGAACGGCCAGTTTGTAATCAATTCTGGCTTGTATGGGTAGCCAATGAAGTGAGTAAAGTAGCGGAGTAACATGGTCATGTTTTTTTGCCTTTAGAACTAATCTGGCAGCTGAATTTTGAACTCTCTGTAGTTTTTCAATGCATTGTTTTGGCGCACCTGACAGAAGAGAATTGCAGTAATCCATACGAGCTAGAACAAGAGAACAGACTAGAGTTTTTGTTGCACTATCTGTTAAATAATGACGGATTGAACTGATCTGACGAATGGCAGTATAGGCAGAGCGACAAATGTGATTGATGAAGTTGTTGGTAGACATGTTGTCAGAAATAATGTAGCCAAGATTCCTAGTCGATGTTGTGAACAGTATATCAGAACTAGCCACCTGAATAGAATTCGAAAGAGTCAAAGTACTGCGGGATTTATTGTTACAGAATAGCAGTGCTTCTGTCTTATTATCATTCAGTTTGAGCTTGCTTAGAGTCATCCAAGACTTTACCTCACCAATGCACTCCTGCATCAATTGGACAGTAAAGCCAATATCAGACGGATCAGTGTGAGTGTAAAGTTGAGTATCATCTGCAAATGATTGGCTTTTAACTGAATGCTTTTATATAAAATATAATGATATTTTATGATAAGTTCAAGGGAATTTGGAAAAGATTTAGCTCTTCTTAGTGAGGGTATTTTAATTTGTTTTTAACTCTTAAAGCCCCACCAGAAGGTTTACAATAATAATTCCGCCTCATTCCCGTAAGGATTTCCCATATTGCAATCAACTGGTCATGAAATTTAAAAAATAGTGTAAAATGCATTTATATTATTGTTATACTGACTTCATCTTTTAGGATAAGAATGGTTATTTTACGTATCCAAAACATTATCTTGAGTTTTATACTATTTTTACCTGTAGTTTAGTACTATTACTTTTATAATAAAATATGGCAAAATCACATCTTCAAAAAAACAATCTTAAAACTTAAAAAAAAACTACATGAATCGAGCGTACAACGGCCGCCATTGCCGGAAGTCGAATACATCATCTTTCATGTATTGAAGAGTTTTTATTTTCTTTGATTTCGTTTCTAAAGAGAACTCTATCGAGGCGCGCATTACCGCGCCTTGGCATAAGAGACCAGGTGCATTACCGTGCTTTGGGGCTTTAAGAGTTAAAGTGAACATTTATACAACAAACCTTTTGTGAGCCTTTAAAAACTGATGTAAATGACCACCTTAAAAAAATTATTTAAAGAAATATAATTGTAATGATAAACCAATAAAGGAATGTCAGTTTTTAATTAATTACTATGATAAATGACTGTGTAACTGGTTTATGAAAAGATATTGCAATATTTTCTTCTTGCTATTTCAAAACATTAGTATCTAAAAATTTAATTTTTACACTAAACTGAATATTTTGAAATTTTTATATAACTCCCGCATGTGAAATTTGTAAACCTTTTTAATACCAGAAATTAAAAACACAAGAACAGCAGTGTGTCAGCAAACTTGTGCAAAAAATACAATAGAGCTTTCTGCAGACTAATATTTTAATTTTTATTTGGAATTAAATCCATATTCATTTATCTTATATGTTACAGACGCTCCTTCTGTACAGAAGATTATTGCGTCCTACGTATTTTAAAGTGAAAGAGTGCAGTTACCACAACTAATGATGCTATGATGATGTTATTTATGTGGTTATTCTGATATGAGTGTTTATTTAATTAATATATGTATGTTATTATCTTTATGTAAAGCTAGTGTTGTTTTCGTCGACGAAAACTAAAACTAAAACTAAAATTAGCAGCAAGACTAAAACTAGACAAAAACTAAATCTGGTAGACAAAAGACTGAATAAAAACTGAAACTAAAACTCCCCAACGAAATAAAAACTAAAATCCCCATTTATCGTTCTTTTCCGGGACTGCGGGCGAACCATCTATTCTAAGAAATTATTATGACCTAATTTCTTTGATGATCGCGCATGCGCATCAACTGGGCGATAATATAAGTCATCAAAATAATACAATTAATTAACGTTGAATGTTGACAATGACAACAGCAGGAACTGGTGTTGGTGGAGTAAGTGGACGCCTATAATCGAGTGATGTTTGGCATTATTTCACGTACCGTAGAGATTTAAACAAAAGTGAATGTTTGGTGACTAACGACGGTAAGAAATGCGAAAGACTGCTCGTGGGAAGGAATCCCACAAATCTAAAACGGCATTTAAAAGCTTGCCACAAGAAAGAAAATGATGCCATGGAAGAGAAAGAGAAGACTAAAGTAGCGGCAGCACCCAGTAAATCAACCAAGTTGCCAGCTTCCAATTCTTCTGCCTCAAGGAAAATTACCGACATGTTTGGTAATAAACTTAATAAACACAAATATTCTGCACAAGTCCGCTGAAAATATTTCTAGAATGCAAGATCTAACACGATTCATAGCGAAAACTGTTGTTTCCACGTCGTTGGTAAGTAATAATGTTTTATTTATTTCTTAGTAGTTACTACTTCTTAGAACCTATAAACAAAAAGTCACATAAAGACACATTTGACATATCATACATGTCTATCATAACCTTACGAACTTTAACTTGTACTTGTACATTGTAAAACAAAACTTTTTCATTATAATTTTATGTGTATTAATATGGGCAGCAGTATCACTAATTTTATTATGGGACAGGGCTTGAGATAAATAATTGTTAGAATACTTAAAACAATTAAAATTTGTACACATGGCAGCTAAAATAGCAAAACTGTTAAATATTATTTATTTCATTGAATCAATATAAGAATAAATAAAAATGGCTGTATATTGCTACATAATAATTAATATGCAATTATAAAATGTAAATTGTAAAATAATTACATTAATGAAAGAATGCAATTTACATGTACAGGTCGAGCATGAGGCATTCAGAGAGTTCTGCCAGGCAATGGATCCGAAGTTTCAAGTACCAGGCCGTACAGCTATACAAACGGCTTTAAAATCGGCGTGTGAAGACCTCAAAAAGAAAGTTAAATAGAATATACAACATGCCCGGCATCTTAACCTTTGCTTGGATATTTGGTCTTAAAAGGGGCCTGGCGGCAGCGTTCCTTGGTGTTTCGACTTGTTTGTGCAATCCAATTATACAGCAAGGTGAACATTTAACACTGAAAGTGTTTACTGTTAGTCATCCTCATACAAATGATATGATTGCTGCTAAAGTTAGCGATTGCTTCGAAAAATGGGGTATAAAAACTAGCCAAGTCATGCTAGTTATTACGGACAATGGCGCTAACATGATAAAAGCTTTTAAAACCATGTTTGTTGATAGATGCGAAACTGGCACTGGCACTGATTCTGATTCTGATGAGGAAGAGGATGATGAGGTTGACAATATTAATGAAGATAAAGACTATGAGGATGCAAGGGCAGAAACGACTGTTGATGGTCACTATTTGAAATTGAAATGCATGGCTTATATGCCTCATTCTATGCAGCTAGTTGTTAATGAGATGTCAAACTGTGCTGCCAAACAAACGATACTTGATTCACCGAGGCGTATGGTTGAAAAGTTTAGAAAATCATCTGTTGCAACCCAAAAGCTAGTGTAGAAGAGCAAGAAAACTCTTATTGCAGATTGTCCCACAAGGTGGTCAAGCACATTCCTTCTACTGAAGTGACTAATTGAACTGAAGGTTAGTGTGAATGCAGTAGCGAAAGAAATTGAAAGGGACACTCTTCTTTCAGGTGAATGGCAAAAATAGATCAGTTACTGAAGCTTCTGCAACCATTTGCCGAACATACACGTTTACTCGAAGGCGATAAAGTTGTTATGTCATCAGTAATTCCAGCACTTATGGAACATCATGTTTTTGAGAAACAGTCTGATCAAGCTCTGGACGCATCACTAAAAGAGCTAGCAGTCACCTATTTGGATTGCTTATGGCGACCATTTGAGTTTGCGTTGGAACCAGAGTCTGATATTTTTGAACCTATACCTTCTGCAGCTTGCCTGCTTGATCCTACAACTGTGTCAGCACTCTTCATTTCAGGAAAAGAGCATATTCTAAATGCAGCAAAACAGTTTGTGTTGCAAGAAGAAACTGTTTCAGCAGCAGCAGCCACAGTAAGTGCACAGCATGGTCAAGTGTTTTCAGCTGCTGGTCAGCCTATTCCTAACCGAAATATCACTGCAACAGCGTCTCCTGATAGCGTTAGTTCAACAGCCCTGACTACATCTGGACCTCCTCTCAAGCGCATCAAATCCCTGACGCAACACGTTGCGAACACCGCACCCATCACTAATATTATATCTGCAGTTCGTGGGCCTGAAGACGAACTGGAAGATTATTTGTTGCACTATCAAGAAACTGCCACAGCAGTCAGTGAGGATGGCAATGGTTTAAGCTACTGGCAATCATAAATACGTTTCCGTTGCTTGCACCATTGGCTTTAGATATATTGACTGCACCAGCTTCGGAGGCTTACGTGGAGAGGATTTTTTTCTCTTTGTGGTGATTTGACTACTGGGAAAAGAAACGGCACTAATCAGAGTCTAGAAAAACGGGTCTTTCTCAAGCTGAACAGTCATTTGTTTTGACGTTTAGTCTTCACTCTTCAAGTGAACTGTTGTTACTTAGTTTAGTTAGTTCAGAGTTCTAGGTCTTACAATGAATACATTTGTTTTAATTTTGACTTACGTTTTTGGTTTCTTATTATTATTACGTTTTTAGTTGTTTTTTTTTGTACATGCACTGCAAGTCTGCTAGTCTACAACATAGTCAAAAATTGAGTCATGGCATTGGCATATAACACAATGTGATAGTGTGATTTATAATGTGACAATTGAGTGAATGGACTCAGTCTCAGTACACTGAGCCGTCATCTCTGTGACTGCTATTATTATGCTTCAATCTGTTTTAAAAAATGGTCTTGAGCAATGATGTTATTAGTTATTGGTGTTTACAAGACTAAAACTAAAAGTGAAACTAAAATGAATAAGACGAAAGCTAAAACTCAGGTGTTTTAGTTTTAGTCGACGAAAACTAAAACGAAAACTAAAATTGGGCCTAAAACTAAAACTAGACTAAAACTAAAATTATTACAGAAAAAACGAAATAAAAACTAACACTAAAATTAGACCTGGGACTAAAACAACACTATGTAAAGCGCTGTGAACCCGGTTCCTTACTGGGATACAGTGCTATATAAATTATCAAACTGTTATTATTATTTCTAAAGGGAACTTAAAGCTTGTGCAAGTTCTGATCAGCAGCCAAACTTGTTTAGAAAAAGACATGAGCTGCCAGAAGGGGAAACTCCAATATATGACTGTTTTACAAGTGATGAATTTGTGGAAAAACTTTTGGGGTATTTTGCACTGGAGGAAGAAAAAAACACTGACCAAATCAGACAGTCTGTGCTCAAGTTTTTCAAGGTCATTAATTTTATTCTAAATTTGTTGTTTACATTTTTCTAAATATAAAACTAAATGTCTTAGATCGAAACCGCGGCAAAGTATATGTCGCAGACTTACTCATAGATAGTGCAAAGAAAGGGGAAAAGAACGGACAATCACAGCAGCACAAAGAAATCAGAACAACTAGGGGGAATGTGGTTCAATCAACCGCATTGCGTATGTCTCGAGACTAAGATGGTCATGCTTGCTTGCTCTAGTTTCTGGCTTATTATATATAAAGATAGATGTTCTATATGTAGCCCAGTGGTGGTTTTAATTTCCAAAGGTACACACTAAACACAGTGGGGACTCGAGCAGAACGTTTTAATTTAACAACACTGTTACATGCTTCTTCTTTCTTCACTTCCTTTCCTTCTATATAGTGCGTCTTCAAAGGGAGTAAGTACTTAATTATTTGGTGAAAGAAATTACAAACTCATACCATATCATTCCTTATTTGTTTACACTCATAAATTTGTATCAGCCTCTTTATTTCTTTTCATTTATCTTTTGGTATTCAATATTACTTATCACAAGTTACTTAAAAGACTTAGAAACTACAGAACTAATGCTCTTTATGTTAAAGTAATAAAATTGTTAATTTCCAATTGATTGAATTCAATCCAATTTTTTAAAAACTATTTTTTTATTTTAGTTTTTAAAAAGTAATTTGCTTTGATATTGACAGATGCTGTTCCGTAATTTTGGAGATACATTCCTGCCAAAGTTCAAAAGTCATGTTGAGAAACTAATCAAAGATACAAGTCATGATAAGCATGCAAGTAGTCAGCGATGTGCCATGGAAGTCTTGGGGGGTGTTATTGCAGGCTCTAAACTTTGGCCATATAAAAAAGTAAGGCCATTCATTATTTACTGAGCCATAACTATTTTTGTTTGTATTGATAGTGGTTGAGAGTGTTTGAAACTAAAGACTAATTTGTGGTCTTTTTTTTTTGCTATTTACCCAATTTTCATTAAATATATTCATAATTCTTCTTCTTCTTCGTTCTCAATATTGAATATTGAGTTTTGCGTGCCACGAGTTTTGCGCCAATTGGCCTGTGGTCTCCAACTTCAGCCTGCTGTATTTTCTGGATTTGCTTCCATAGCCTTTGGTCAGCCAAGACCATCTGCAAGGCAGCAGTTGTTTTTTTGGCAAGTGATGCAGCGTTCACATGCCATGGCTAAGGGTTCCATGCAATGCCCTGCCGCCTTTCACCCATTTGGAGCTGGGTGGAACTCGGGGCGCCCTAGGCCCCGGGAACAAATCCTTGGCTTCCCATGGATTCGAACTCGTGACCATCGGATTGCCAGTCGAGCGCGCTTGCCACATGACCACCGCAGCCCCAGATCATATTTCTACCATACTTTCCATCATCAGCTTGAAGATCTTTGGTCATGGATTACCCCACTGCTTGAAAATGTCCTCAACAACATAACAGTTGAAACCATTGCAGATTGGGGAAACTTCTTTCTAAATATTTGTGTAAGTTTTTTGTTATTACAAACTTTGTAAATAAATTCATATTTACAGCAAACAAAAATAATATCACATTAAAAAAACAAAACATTAGAGCTTAATATCCATGGTTCAAAAGGACTAAGTACTTTCTTATTTGGTGAAAGAATTTACAAGCTCATACCATATTATTCCTTATTTAGTTTACACTCGTACATTTATATGGGCCTCTTTATTCCTTTTCATTTACCTTTTGGTATTCAATATTAGTTATCACAAGTTACTTAAAGATTTAGACATTACAGAACTGTGAGACTCGTTTAAGTATCTGTTATTAAAAAATGTAGGAAATTTAATTATAAATATTTCATGATTTCAGGAAAACAGAGCCCCACAAAAACTTCAATGGCTGTACAGACTTTTATTGAAAAATCCCTTAAGTGGGGAGGGTGGAGCATTTGGAGATGCTGCGTAAGTTTTTGTGTGTGTGTGACTAAAATAAAGAAATGAAATGCTGTTTCTCTGTTGGCCATCCTGGCAAACATAAAAACATTGAAATCCCTGCTGCAGTACGACCATTGTGGTACATAAATTACGATCATCATTTATCTTTTGAGTTCCTGCCCCTAATAGCTTTTGCAGTGTTTGATCAATAATGTCTAGTGCATATTTTGGCTTCATTGAAACTTCATAAAATTAATGAATTATTCATCAAACCTGAGCTCTTTTTAATTCTATAGGATGAGAAGAATGTCAAATTGTCTTGTAGTTACATATTTTTTCTGATCCACAAATTCCATCAGTATAGACACTAATATATACCAAGAATCAAAGTTCCTTCAATTAATTTGAATAAAGATTTTTAAACATGTCATACATGTTCATTAAATCTTTATTCGTTTTGGTTTTTATTCCGTCTCCAATTCTTAATTCTTTCTCATTGGCTATCAAAATATGCAAAATTACAGAAGTTCTTCCAAGTTCTTAAAAGATTTCTTAACCTCAACCACCATACTATAGCTTCATGTTTTCTTAGTTTCTTTGCTGCTTGCCTCGTGGGTCCTCTCTAGGGACTAGCTGTATTGTCTGTTTCTTTTCTTAGGGAGTGTAATATTCACCTCCTTTTCTTTACACTATTTGTTTCTCTATTGTTTTCTATCAAAACATTGCCCACAGCTTGGTGTTTTCAATTTTTCAATATATTTCTCAGGCTTCTGTTGCTGGAGGTCTGTATTGTGTTTGTTGTAGTTTCTATTTTTGCTCCATGTTTCCGACCCATACAATAGAACTGCTTTCACGGTTAAAATTTTAGTTTAGTTTGTAGGATGATTTTCATTTTAGTTTTAGGTGTTGTGCTGAATTTATTCAGGGTTTGATGTCTTACTCTGAACCTCCAGACCTTTTACCACTCTGCCAAGATAAAAGAAGCCGTCCACTTTTCTTTGTTTGGTTTTTTCTAGTTTTATTATACCTTCTTTTTTGTGGTTTATTTTTTATACTAAAGCTCACTCTTTCTCCATCCTCACTCAAAGATGTCATCTTTTCATGCATGTTTTGCTTGGCTATACCATACGCTAATTCAAAATCTTCAAATTTATCAGTTAGTGTTCACTGTCTCCTTATTACTGAGGTTGTATAATCTTCCCTTTGACCCAAAAGCAACATAAGAGGTAAAGGAATACATGCTTGTATTATTGCAGTTGTAACACAAAATTCTGCTGATAGTCTGACGTTATGCACCACTTGTCAGGTTATGTTGTAGTCAAAATTTTTGCTGATGATTATACTTTAAATGAAATTCTATTGCATATACTTGACTCATTAGATTTCCCTCTCTCACTGCTCTCAAAGAACTTGTCAAAGTCTACAAATGTGGTGTAGAGGGGAGAATGCCACTCTGTGCATTGGTTTTGATAAATCTGAGTGTCTCTATCTGGTCACCACAAAGATCTGTGTCTTTTAAACGTGTCCTGTTCTCCTTCCCTTAAGTGTTCATCACAAAACATTTTTGATTCTGTTGAGAATATAAATTCAGATAGGTTTTGCAATATTTTTATATGAGCTACGCCTGTTGCAATTATTGGATCCCAATATGGTAGAGAAACCTATTAAAACAATCAGTGGATCCCAATCTGAGTTCTTTGAGCCCTTAAGAATCCCTGCTAGAACCCTGTTTGCACTTCTCAGGGGCTCCTAGGCTCTATGAAATAAAAGAATGAAATAAAGTTTTTTAATAACTAGCCAAAAATAAAAATCATAATCAATGAAAGGAAACAATTAAATGTTATCTCCTTCCAAGAAACTCCACTCCTAATGCTCCCTAACACTGTGTACTTGAATAACATAGAAATTGATTCTGAAAAGACACCAGTTTAGTAAAGAGGGTGTTTTTTTCCTTACATGTGAGGTTTTACATCATGTTAAACACACCTAATTTTGCCTAATAACACCCCTCAACTCAGTCCAAATTGCTGGGGACTGTTATTCCTGGATTTCAATCAATTAAATCATCAATTAAATCCTTCCTACTCCTTGGTTTGAACAAAGAAAAGCTATTTGTATTATTCAATTTCTTTTACTTTTACAATCTGTCAGAAAGAAGTTAAACATTTTTCAGGAGCCATTCTATAACTGCCTTGTTTTCAATTTCATATTATGGTAACAAGGCTATTTAACTTAGATCCATTGTAAACATTATTAACATTTTTTAAAAAACATGTTTTTGAATATTTAAAAAGAAAATTAATGTTGTAAGTTATTTTATTTATCAATAAATTATGTAAGTTTTAATACAAACAATTACAAATTCTACCTTTAAAATGTGAAAATCAAAATTTAATTTTTAATTGTTATGTTGTATTTTGTAGTAATATAATAAATTAACTTTTTCCCCCCCTCCATTTAGTCGTTTGTACATGCTACAACAAGCGATTTTACAGCAAGAATGGAGAATACCAGGCTATCTGCATGCCATTGTCTCTTATTTGAGACCTCACATGGCACACAACTATAAGAATGTTAGAGACAGGATTGGATCGTACGTAGTTCAACTTTTAACATGTTTTTTTAAGATAAGATAAGATTGTATTACATGTTCTTCAACTTTTAACATGTTTTTATAAGATAAGATAAGATTGTATTACATGTTGTTCAACTTTTAACATGTTTTTATGAGATAAGATAAGACAGGATTGGATCCTATGTTCTTCAACTTTTAATATGTTTTTCCTACAGAAAAATTATTTGCTTAAAAATATTCCTTCAATTGAAAATTAAGAAAGTGCCTCTTTTGCAGCTTAAATCACAAGTGTCATAGTTTTGTAAAAAGTATTTAACTATTAATTCACTAACTTTAGGCTTTAGATAATACAGCTTATTTTGCTAACTTTGTAACTTGTCAAAAATTTTAAAATTTGAATGTCTAGTAACAATTCTACTTCTACTCAATAAGTCAAACGTGTAATAAGCTAATTTAAAAAATCAAGCCTATGTTACTTTGTTAATTGTAGGTGCCTATCAATATATGGGACTGTAGCAAGATAATTTCAGTTGTCAAATAAGACAATACAATTTTTATTTTCACAGTAATTTGGTAGATGCAAATCAGTTAGACTATGCATTAGTCTTCTTCTTCTTCGTTCTCAATATTGAGTTTTGAGTGCCACGAGTTTTGCGCCAATTGGCCTGTGGTCTCCGACTTCAGCCTGCTGTATTTTCTGGATTTGCTTCCATAGCCTTTGGTCAGCCAAGACCATCTGCAAGGCAGCAGTTTTTTTTTTTGGCAAGTGATGCAGCGTTCACATGCCACGGCTAAGGGTTCCACGCATTACCCCGCCGCTTTTCACCCATTTGGAGCTGGGTGGAACTCGGGGACGCCCTAGGCCCCGGGAACAAATCCCTTGCTTCCCATGGATTTGAGCTCGTGGCCATCGGAACGCCAGTCGAGCGCACTTGCCACTCGACCGCCGCGGCCCCCTATGCATTAGTAACTCTGAAAAAGATACAACAAAGCAACAAAATTGATAACAAGAGTCTTCATCTGCAAACAAACACTAAAACAATATAAAAATAAGATTTGAAATCAGAAAGTGACAGCCTTGCTTAAATGATTTCATTCTGTCTAGTCTGATTGCAGTCTCATCCCGTTTTTTAAAACATTTTGCAGATTACTTAGCTCATGTCTCCATATTGACTTCAAAATTAGTAGCAAGAGCATAACTCTTTCTCCTAGACGTGCTGACTTAATCAAATCAGTCTTACCTGAGCTAGAACAGTTCAGGGACTTTGTTCAAGTGTCTTCTAAAGAAGGTTAGTTGTTACAACAGGAAACATATTTTTATATATTACAATCGCATCAAAATTATATGACCCAGAAAATTCAGATTTATGTAAAGAATGAAGAAATAAAAATGGAAGAAAAAGAAAGTTTGTTTAGCTTATCAAAAAGCACTTCAAAAATCTTAGTGGTGAGTTAAAACTAAAAGGATTGAAGTCAAATAGCTTTAAAAGATTTAATGCATAATAAAAGGAATCGTTTTTGTTTTCATACAATTCAAAAATGCTAGTCAACCTGCCAAGTATGCCGCAAAACTATCCTTAGGACCAATGTTTTCTGATGGAATTTAGCTTTAAAGTTCCTTAAAATCTTAATAGTTGGAGAATGATTTAAAAAAATCACTAGGAACTACTTAAATAATTATTTAATTATTCTATTTTATAACTTTTCTACCTCAGCCCTTATCTGTAAAAAATTAAAATCAATAGATGAAATCAAATGTATATTTGAAACAATGTAAATCAATGAGAACCCATTTAAACATATTTTAAATTATAATATACAATTTACAGCAGAAAAAAGTGATGGTGAGAGACTTACATTAGAAGACACAGAAGAAAAGAAAGCTGCCATCAGACTTTGTAAAACTGGTGAGTGTTGATGATGAAACATTAATTAATAATTAACTATACTATTATGGAAATCTTACTAATTTTTAAAAAATGTTTAAATATAAATATTCCTTAAAATTTTTTTTTTTTTACAGTTGTTCAGTGGATTTCTGCTTCCTTTAACAGAAGCTTGAGCCCCTGTCTAGATGAAGTCTTTCAGCTTTTGCCGATAGTGAGTACTTAAACTGAGGGGAAGTGCGCTGATTTAACTTCTTTGTGTTACCATTTTTCTAGGGATAAATGTCCGTGGCTTAACATTTTTATATTTTCTATTGTTGGTAATGATAGATTGGAGTGTGCTTTTGTGTGTGGTCTATTTGTATTTGTTAGTGTTTGTGAAGCCTACTGTATATAATAATAATAATGTACACATCTTTTATAATGTATCAAACTATTGGGTTAAGAGCACAACCATGGTGCACTTCCTTACTGCAAAGTAAAAAAATCTTTAAAAGTACTTCATTTAAAATAATGACTAAAAATCCAAATTATTATATAAAAACATGTTTATTTTTCAAAAATTAACTATGATTTAGAAAGCATTAACATATTTTTGACGAAATATCACCGTATTATGATTTTATTTTTTAAAAAAACAGTATTAAAAACTACCATTGCATTTTGTGGTCTAGTTTTCCATTCAGATTATTTTAAATATATAAGTAGAATTAAACTTCTATTTACTTAATAATATTTTTTAAGTCTAGAGGCTTCAGTAACTTAAATTTTAGCTTCATCTGTTTTGAAATAAATATATTAAAAAACATATTCATCTACATATTCATGCATAGATTGAAAACCTTCAGAGTGAAGCTAATGATGAGGACTTACGAGAGGACTGTAGACAGGTGATGCTGAACTTATCAATGGTTTTAGTACCAGAAAGTTCTATTGAAATGGCTCTTAACACAATAAAAGAAGTGAGTTTTTAAAATTCTTTTCAGTTCATTGGTGCAGAACATTTTAGATTTGAATAAACCATGGATAATTTTAATCAGTTGAATGTCAGTAAGAGCTATTTTTAACACCATCATTGCACAATCCATTTCTCATCTCTTTCCAAATGTTTATCTCAATGCCATCAATGAGGTTGTTAAAATGACAACTTGGACAATGGAGTTGTATAAATCGTATGGAAATGGGTTGTTTTAGTGAGGGTTGGAGGAGATGAGAAGGAGGGGTGGGCTAAACATTTTGGCATAATCCCTGGCAATTAGGTATAGCACACCACAGATAATTTAAAAGTTAAAAGAGTTGATTGTCTAAATTGGATTGTTTTTTAAATAAAGAAATGTGATTATTTTAATTATATGAAAAAGTGTAATTAGTCAAATATAATTTTAACATATATTATTAAATAATTAAAAGACATTAGGGATTAGATTAAAAACTATAAGATTAATTTTTTTAAAAAAGTAAAGTATGCTCATGATAAATAGATCAATAGTACACAAAGAAACATTTTTGTTTTTGGGCCTCAGTTTTGTGCTGAATTATGAGAATTATATGTTGAAATGGTTTGGTAAGCTGATTTATGTAGTAAGTGCAAATATTTCAAAATACTGGCCATGCTCTGCTCTAATATATTGATGCACTTCTGAATTGTGCGGTTAGAATGAGGAAGTATGCATTAGTATTACTTTTACTCTGGCAATTGACTAGTATCCTGTATCAGCCCTAAACTAAAAAATTGACTCATTTAGTGGCAGAGCCTTTTTTTTTGCTTTAACTTCTCTTCCTTTCATTTCACTGTTTTAACTGGGGTTTGTCTGTTGTGGCATAATTTCTACTACTATTTCTTTGAAAGTCCTTTGTCCAAGAAATCTATTTCTGAGGGTATTTTAAAATTACTCTTTGATGACAAGGAACTTATCTTTTCTTTCATCATATTTGTCTGACTTGCTTTAAAATATGTGGAAACATCTCCAACGAGTGATGTTCCCCCCAGGAACATATTAACTCAAAATTACCCAGAAATATTCCCAATTACCTTTTTAAGGTGTCATAAACAAGACTAAAAATTGACACATAGAGTCAAATGGTTTGGAAGTTTGTTGAAGATATTATTACAGAGAGTATCTCCAGCAATAGAGCTTAATACCACTGATACTGATATGCTATTGAGGTGTAGCGTTCCAGTGTGGATTAAACAACCAAAAAAAGCTTTTCTTATTAATCTTATCAGTCTTTTGCCATTCAAGTTCTTGTATTTTCTTTCCCTTCCAGAGGGCTCAATCAACTTTTGATTGTGAGATTTTTTCAAATGACCTTAAGTAATGAAACAATGTTTATAATAGAATTGATTCAGTGCATACTATGAGACCCGTGAAGGGAGTTAAGTTCTCCATGGAGTTTTCACCTTTGGCGTGTCAAACTGCAGCTGAATTATTTTTCTTAAACATGAAACTTGGGCAGCTGTGCTTTGGAAGGCAGTGACACTAATTTGCCTCCCTTACTATTTTTTCCATCCTTTTTTTCTCCCAAGAATAAAAATATACAATGTGATAATGTTCTAGGAACCTTTCTGTGTCATACCTCTTCTTGCTGCAGAGGCAGGGGCCCCCTTTCCCCACTCCACTTCCCATAAAGCGGTTTTATGTGTTTAATTAATCATGCAATAATTGATAAAAAATTTCTTGCATTATAAATATCAGGTGTTTTTTTAAAGTTTCTTATTACGTTATATAAAATATCATAATATGGGATGTTTAATGTGTTGCAGGTATCAGGAATGAAATCTTGGCATGCGAGAGCTAACATATTAAATTACATACAGCAGATGGTTTTTGGAAATTTTTTTATGCTGCAGTCTGAAAATCACAAAAAAACAATACAAGCCTTACTTTTACATCTACTTTGTGATGAGCAGTTAGAGGTAAGAAACAATATGAAATATTTGCCATAGAATCTGCAAAAATTTCACTCAGTATCAATGCTAAAAGTTCTCTCAATATGAAAGCAAATATTTTTTGCTTTTTTAATATTAACTCTTAAAGTCGCAGAAGGGTTTGCAATAAACTTCCGCCTCAATCCCGTAAGGATTTCCCGTATTACGATAAACCGGTTATGAAATTAAAAAATTTGCGTAAAATCCATTTATGATACTATTGTCATACTGACTTCATTTTTTAGATTAAGAATGGTTATTTTACGCATCAAAAAGACCGTACTGGGTTTAAAACAATATTTACCTGTACTTTAGTACTATTATTTTAGTAATAAAGTATAGCGAAAACGTATCTTCGAAAAAAAAAACGTTAAAACTACCAAAAAACATCACGAATCGAGCGATAACACTAGCGCGGGCAACAGCCGCCATTGCCGGAAGTCGAATACATCGTTTTTCAAGCATTGAAGAGTTTTTACTTTCCGAGATCTCATTTCTAACGAGAGTGGTATCTAGGGACGCATTACAACGCTTTAGGGATAGCAAGAAGAGACGCATTACGACGCTTTGCGACTTTAAGAGTTAATAGGTAAAATAATTAATAAAAATAATTATGTATAATAGTTAAAACTCATTTTTTCTTCAATATTTATTCAGCATATAATAATCTGTTTTTAAAGAAGTATTTTAATTTATTTAAATATAGCTGGTAGTGGGGTGTGTTAAATTATAAAATAAAATTTCCCAAATACTGGAATTCTAAAATGCTATTCATTATTTCCCATCTAGGATCTTCAGGTTTGAAATACTATTTGAATAATGTCATTTCTAACATTGTAAATGTATTGAGATATGATTGTTACATTCCTTGAAGGTTAGAGAAATGGCAGCTGTCACTTTGAGTGGCTTCATTCACTGCAACTTTGTGGAGATGAACAAAGACATGTTGGTACGAAGAGTTCAGAGTTTTAATTTATCTCATAAGTCAGTTTTATCAATTATTTGTATTCCAGTTTGAAAGTGTCTATTTGGAAAACTTAGTTAAATGTATAATATGTTACTGTAGCTATAGCTGTTTGAATTGTAGGGTTTTAAAATATTGTCAAAAGTTTCAGCTGTCAGCATTGCACTAAAAGATAAAAACCATTTTAAAAATAATAAACTGTTGGTATTTTATATCCAAGGAACACTTTGAACGTTTGAGGAGCACCAAGGTTAAAGCCGGTAAAAACTCTGACAAGGAGCCCATGTCCTTACAACGTTTAATCAAGAGGCATGCTGGTGTACTAGGACTGAGTGCCTGCGTACAGGCCTATCCGTATGATGTGCCTGAATTCATACCTCAAGTTTTGGTGGATTTGAGCGTTCATGTCAATGATCCACAGCCAATAGGGGTAAGTTTTTATTAATAGAAAAAATAGTATAAAAAATTATTAAAATATAAAAAAAAAGTATTATATTAACTACACTTTGGTAAAGTTTCTTTTAATTATCAGATTTTGGACAGACCTAACAGAGGTTCCATAAACTGGGGATACTTAATACTTTTATTACTTTAATTATAATTTTTGTACATTGATTCTAATTTCATTTCAGCTTGCTTTTATTTCTGTCAAATGCCATGTTGGTCAAATATCATGTTCAATTTCTAGGTTGAAAATTCTCAATTTTTTTCAAATGTCTAGCTGAATGCTAGTTGTTGGTTGAGGTCTTAGCCCAATGTCATTTTGGTCAAATGTCTGAGCTGAATGCTAGTTGTTGGTTGAGTTCTTAGCCCAATGTCATTTTGGTCAAATGTCTGAGCTGAATGCTAGCTGTTGGTTGAGTTCTTAGCCCAATGTCATTTTGGTCAAATGTCTGAGCTGAATGCTAGCTGTTGGTTGAGGTCTTAGCCCAATGTCATTTTGGTCAAATGTCTGAGCTGAATGCTAGTTGTTGGTCGAGTTCTTCTTAGCCCAATGTCATTTTGGTCAAATGTCTGAGCTGAACGCTAGTTGTTGGTTGAGGTCTTAGCCAAATGTCATTTTGGTCAAATGTCTGAGCTGAATGCTAGTTGTTGGTTGAGGTCTTAGCCCAATGTCATTTTGGTCAAATGTCTGAGCTGATTGCTAGTTGTTGGTTGAGTTCTTAGCAAATGTCATTTTGGTCAAATGTCTGAGCTGAATTGTTTGTTTGAATAAACCTCCATCATTGAAGTGTGACAATGTTTTTGGATACTGACACAAATATAAATACACCTTTGTGACCCCAAGAATAATTATTAAATGTTGAAATCACAGTTATAATGAAATCTTTATAAAAATTGCAAAATGCTATTTGCTAAATTGGTAAACAACTATTATTAAAGTTAATACCCAAAATATAACAAATAGAAATTCTAATGTTTAATGTACTGGCACTATGTATAGGAAAGAATGTTTTATGTTATATATGTTAACTTAAAAAACCAGTAAAGGTTAAGACTTTAGCTTATAAACCAATGTCTTTTGTTGTTTTTTTTCTTTACAGATGACTGTGACAAAAACTCTGTCAAATTTCCGACGCACCCACCATGATAACTGGCATGACCATAAAAGAATGTTTACTGATGATCAACTAGTTACATTAACTGACCTCTTGATCTCACCTAATTATTATGCTTGAACTTTTCTGTGATTAGTACTCTGAATGTAAGAGGCAAGCTATCAAACAATTTAGGTAATGCATGCATGTTTCAGAATTTTGTATCAATTTTTTTTTGTGCTCTGTGCTTACAAGAAATCTTAAAATGTGTTTGATTTTTAAATACCATGTACACTCAGAGATATCATTTTAAACAAATGTGTCATAATCCAGGCCCACGGGCTGCCTCTGGCCCACTGGCCGCCTCTTGCCAGAGAGAGTAAAAATATTTCATTGGCGCTGGAAAATCAATTTAAATTCCCTTATAAGTAAAAAAGTTGATATCAACAAATGTCTGGTGGTAGGTGCAAAAAAATTTTTCATTAAAGATGTAAAACAAGATTTCAAAATGACTAGTATAAAAGTTAATTTTGAAAAACAGAGTTGTTGACAACAAAATAGAGCGTTGCAAAGTGCAGCAAGAATAGTGACTAAAGAATGCCATTTAAGATGCAGAAATGTATTGGTGAATTGATAGCATATTAATGCATCATACACCAAAGCTCCATGTGTGGTAAAGCCCTCAATATGAAAGATTTAATGAGGACTGAGACCCAAACCATCAACTTTATAAGAGCTAAAAGTTTTAATCATTGCCTATTTTATATACTCTAATAGAAATAGAGTTTGGTGACATGCCTTCTCATACAGTGGTGCAGTGGCTATAAGTTGGGGATAAATTATCGGTAGACTTGTTTAGCTAATTAAGAAAATCGGTAAATTAATGGACAGAAGGTTGTTTTTTTGGATAAAAAGTGCAATTGTGAGTTGACACTTCTTTCTGACACAACCAATCACCTCAACAACTTGCTTTTCGAAGTCATGTAACCTTTCAGTGACTCCCAGCTTAGAAGAGAAATGATTAGGTGTTTTGTAACCTATTTGCCATGGATGTGGAAACTGAACCTGTAAACTTTCAGATGAAGCTATTAGACCTACAGAGTAATGGGACACTAAAGGCAAAGTACAATTCTGTAAAAATAAAAGTTCGCTCATTTCATTCCCACAACTATGCTAGAGCTTCATCTTCATGAGGATTTATCTTGTGTGGAGTATGTTTGGGAGCACATATTTGTGTGAGCACCGTTTCCTGTTGTAAAGGGTCAAACATCACACAGTAGCCATTTCACTATGAAATCAATCATGAGATTCTCAATGACACAGAATATGACTCCCAACATAAATAAACTTGTGGCCAAGAAAAGATGCCAAACATCCAGCCCTGTCAAATTAGTTTAAGAGTGAAAATAGTTATGTCAATGAAATTTTTTTATTATTAAATTTCAATCTTGTGTATGTTTTAATTTATTATCTTATCTTATCTTATATGTTACAGACGCTCCTTCTGTACAGAAGATTATTGCGTCCTATTTGAATGTTTTTAAAAAAGTAATTTATTTTCCACTTATTGCATGTTATCGTATTTAAGGTTGCGGGTCAAAAATAATAATGTTCAAATAAGTGGAAAATGTCACATGTTTTTTTGAGTTGTGGCCCTCTGAGTACTTGAGTTTGACACTCCTGATATAAAGAAAATATTGCTTGAAGAATGTGTTATTAGTCAACTAATTAGCGTTTCACTTTTGCTAATTTTAAACTAAATATGATCAGTTATAGTCATTGTGAAAATGGTGTGTGTTGTTTCTCAGTAGTCATGTGTAACTGCTTAAATAATATAATACTTAAATTATTTTCATGCTAATGTAATTGTTTTATTGAAGAGAACATGAAAGGGCCTCAGAGTATAATGCTATATCATATTTATATCTGTAATTTGACTAAATAAAGTATCTGTTATCGAGATACTATATGACTGGGCTTCCTTAATTTTATTCAATTTTTATTCAGTCTTTTACTTTAACCATTTGATCAAATAGATTTCTTCTATTTAAATTTCTTTTCTGATGGATTGATATGACTGACCTTTCTGGGTTTCTGAATTTTTTAATGGAACATTAAGAAAATGACTTAGTATAAATTACTATAATCTAATCATGTAAATTTTAAGAATTTATTTAAACATTGATCGAATTACATATATTGTTCAAATATTAACAAGGTTTTTTACAACTCTATTAATGTTAAGACTGTATGGTTAATAAAATTTCTTTTAACTGCAGGCTTAAAGTATTTATATGTAGAGTTGTGAGGGGATGGACATTTTAGTTTTATTATTGAGACCTGTAACTTTTTATTTGTACTGGGGTATGGGAACAAACAAGTGAAAAATAATATTGGAAGAAAATATAATAGTCATTAAAAAGGAATTAAATTTTAACTGCTTTTTTTAGTATAAAATTATCATATAAATTTTTCATGTTAAGGAACAATTCTTTTTGAATAGCTTCTCTGATTTAATTACAATTACCTATCTTAGATATACAGACGCTCCTTCTATGCAGAAGATAATTGCGTCCACAGACCATGAGAGATGATCTGTTGGCAAGTGATGCAGCGGTCACAGGCCACGGCTATAGGGGTTCCACGCATTTCCCCAGCCGCCTAACTATTGTCTAGTTGAGTACCCATTCGGAGCTGGGTGACTCGGGGACTCCTCAGGCCCCGGGAACAAATCCTCGCCTTAGCGTGAATTTGAACTCGTGACCATCGGTACGACAGTCGAGCGCGCTACCTCTCGACCACCGCAATTACAATTGCTTTTGCTTGAAGAATTTTGAAAAAAGTCAATAAAATAAACAGTAAAATTTTAGTGCTGACTCAAGATATGTTTTGGTGGTTAACCTAATGTAAGAAGTAAACAAAATGTCAGTTACAATTTGAATATATTTATTGTTAAAAAATAACCTGTACCAAGGTAAGTGTGGACCCATGAGGATCTCAGTTCTTGAGTTCACTTACCATTTTAGGTGCAATTATAATAATTGATCATACAACCTGTGTGTACGTTAGACTTAACCTTTAAGTTAACCACATGGCACATAAGTCTATTAGATCTTACTGGTATCATTATCATTAATTAGTGTAAAGACAAGGTTAATTTACTACTTAATGCATGGCAATGTATTTAGCCAAGGCACAAATTAAGTATTGTTTATAATTTAGTACTGGCCAATTTGAGTCTTAATGAATTTTATTTTGTAAAACTAGGTCAACATACAAGTTAGCTTTAAGCAGTAAAACCACATTAACATGTGGCTCTGTGGTATTTTATATGTGGCAGAATGTTAATTCTATGACAATATCTTTTTAATGGTGAGCATTCAATGAGTTTGTAAAGTGATTAAATGAAAACTCCTTTTATGATGATCAATAATTGCCCATAACAAAGACATTATATTTTTTATTCTTTGTAGCGGGAATATAACATTTTTTAACCAACTCTATTAAGTATGAGGCATCTTGCAGTAAACACAATTTGTGTTTATAGGCTACTTTTATGTAACCACTGCACCTACAAAAAAAGTAAGATTTGAAAATGTAATGTAAAATGTATTGAATATTCTTTTAAAATTTTTTTACTTAAATTTGGAAAAAGTATAGAAGAACCTGTTCTGGGGCCAAGGGCATCTCTGAGTACACCCAGCGCCGAATGGGTACCTAACACTAGTTAGGTACATAAAGGCGGCTGGGTAAAGCGTAGAACCCTCATAGCCATGGCCTGTGAACTCTGCATCACTTACCAAAAGACTGGCAATGCAATAATCTTCTGCATAGAAAGAAAGAGTGGAACAACTGCATAGATAGGACAAGATTTTATTTTAATGTTTAAAATTTTCAAAATATTTTTTAATGTGGATTTTCTCAATTTTTCTCTAAATATCTGTGCTAGAAAGTTTACAGAAATCAATAGATTATTTTTCTTTCAGTACCACTAAATTAAGGTCAAAGCTACAGGCAGGATCGCCTTTTATGTAATTCAAATACACATTATTTTAAAGGGTATTAATATCTAACAAAACTGCAAAACACTAGAATTTGTCTCAAAATATCATGAGCTTCATCTTAAAAAACAAAAAAAGAATTTTGTTGGGGAAAACATTTACAGACCTTCCCAATGAAACCAAACGTTGAAGAGTCTACCAGGTATAACCCTGAAAGTGATCTTGTAATCAAACATTAAGTAAACTAACCTGTTTAATTTGTAAAATAAATCTTTCCAATTTTCATGTTACAACTATGGTACATAATTTGAAATAAATTCCCCTCTTTTGTTTATATTAATAATAATAGTTATGTTATTTAGTTATCAATGTGATCTATTTTAAGATATTAATGCTTTCTTTTTATCTCAGACTTTATTCACCTTTTTCTTATTCTAGAAATTTTACACTCCTGTCAATAATGCAGAATTGGAGCAGAAAAGTAACTTTTGGGGTTTCCTCTTGGTCAATAAATATTAATATAGTTCTTTACATTTGAAATGCTGTAATATATATTTCATAACAAGATAATTTTTGTGAATTTTAAACTTCAGTAGAGTTACTTTTTTGCAACTTTAATTTTTGAAAATGAATTTTTAAATTTTTCACAGATAGAATACTAAAACAAATTTATAGACTTTACGAGAATATAATGTTAATATAATGAGAAATTATTCTTAAAAAAAAAAACAAAACGTAAAAGTTGATATTAACCCACTAGCACTGAGTAGAGAAAGTATTTATAAATAACTGTGAACAGTGTTGTAGGGCCCTTGTCCCGATTAGTGTGGAGAGAACAGCTGCTTGCAAGTGACGTCATCAACAAAGTAAAGCTTATAATTATTTAAAATAGCTGGGACCGAAAAAGATAAATACATTGATGGTGGTCCCTAAAGACAAATAATAATAATTCTGTGATGAATAAATAATTAATTTAAAATGAATTTTTAATTTGCAATGTGAATTTTGTTTTCATCTCTATGATGCTATAGGGTTGAGATATTTGTGTGAAAATTTTTGTTTTCATCTCTATGATGCTATAGGGTTGAGATATTTGTGTAAAATTTTTGTTTTTAAAATTCTGATGGTGGATGTACTTTTGTAATTACATTTATATATTTATGCTGGATGATAATCCATATGAAAATCAAACAAGTCTATTGAACATTTCTTTTTAATAGAATCACTTCCTTAAAAATGTTGAAAGTGAAAAATCATTTCTGATAAGTATACATTTATCCACTGTAATTTAACATATTCCTGGTGAAATATTCTAAATGACCCATGAAATGCTTAAATTTTAGGCCTGGTGCAGTTAAAAGACATTTTATGATTTTAAATGCATTTAATATTCAGTTAATTTAGTGAAATAAAATAATGTAAGAAATATCTCCATTTTAATTATTTCATTTTGTATTTTCGTGGTTTCTTGCTTAATTTTTTCATAAAAATTTTTTGGTAATTATTCTGTGTACTGATGTAACAGCAATATTAAACCTTGTAGGTTAAAGTAATCTACACCATATTAACTCCCTCTTGCCAACATGAAACCCCTTGATATCTTTAGATCTACAGTAATAAAAATTAGGGCTGCGGAAATTACTGATTAATTTCTCGATTAATCGGTAAATTATTTTATCGATTAAAATTATTTTAATCGATAAAATGGTGATTAAAAATTTAAAAAAATTTTTTTTTAAATGTTCGATTTATTAATAAATAATTTATAATAATTTTTATTTTTTTATATCTTTTTACGTACAATCTTTTCCGTTAACTACATGTAGTAGGTGTAAACTTTAAAATAACCTTTTTTAAAAGGACAATGATATAAAAAACATTGTTTTTAATTATTTAACAATAACAAAATTTAAATTCATTGACATTATATTGAACTACTTCTCCTAACAATGTTATATCTTTTAAATTAAATACTTAGGTTATAGGCATTTTAAAAAATGCCATTAAAGGGCACAAAATGTGAAGGAAAACAACCAAATGAAAAAAGTGATTATGAGGTCTTAAAGAAGAAAAATCATAACTTTAGAACAACTTGGGATAAAAAGATTATCTTTATCTTTTTGTTAATCATCAAACAATTTCTATATGGCTGTATTACTTTCCTATTTTAAAATTAATTTGCAATTTTCATTCAAGTGCCTAAACTTTAAAACGTTATTTTACTTACTTGCATTGCTAACTAGGTTTTAAAAATAACTTAATAAAAATATGTATTGCCTGTTTTTATTACTTCACTTGAAATTTTCAGTTTAATGACGTCATACATCTTAATTTCTAGCTTTAACAAAATTATCGATTAATTAATCGGTAATTTTTCAAAAGTTAACGATTACAATTAATTTAATCGATAACAGCCCTAATAAAAATATACATTTACTAACAATTTTTTTTATATAGTTCCAGGAGGTCAAATTTTGTCAAGGTAGACCAAATTTTCAATTTCTAAATACTGTGAATTTAATAGGTTAAACAGAGCAAAGGTCACCAACGAACATTCACATACTGGCTACAAATAAATGACAAAACTTAAACATTAAAATAGAACAAAAATGATATTTACTTTATGCGAATGTTCAAAACGTAAGTCAGTAGTACTGCAACGCTGTACCACCGACTACCACGGCATACTTAGGCCTCTTCGAAGTGTCCCGTAACTCTCATTTTAAAAAATCATTAAAATAAAAGATCAATATGCCACTACTAATAATAATAGAGTAGATAATTACGCAAATGGATATTTAAAAAAAATGGTACTTTCGTTTGGAAGGAACAATTTTAAGTTTTTATCTGTTTTAGTTTATACTTTTTTTTTCTACAAGTCTATTAAGTTTTTTCTTTTATGTTGTAATAGCCCCCCTTCCCCAACCCCCACATATATTGCACGCTCTCAGGGCCACAAAGCCAGCAGGCGTGGACTGAGTCAACAAATCGCCTGTGCAGCTCGCCGTTATACAAGAAGACAGTGCGCTCTAGGCTCTAATCAAGGTAATGAGGGAATCAATCACGTGGATTTTGGCTGCTAAATATTTGTGTGGGGAAATATTTTAGTTAGAGGGGATAAATGACGAGCGCTGTAAATGTGTCGTCATTCAGCGAATAAGTGACGTCAACGTGATACTCATTTTATTATCAAATACCCGGTTGGGGGGGGGTTTGCGACATGGCCTGTTACATAGACATTAAATCATTTTCCCGGTACCTAACAAATGACCTTGACTTTGCAGATGACCTGGCTATCTTAAGCTCAACGCATTTGAACATCCAGGAAAAAACAGATCGTCTCCAGCACTTTTCAAACCAAATTGGTCTTGAAATCAACATAACCAAAACAAAAATCATGGACCTCACCAACCAACCCAATGATATAAAAATTAATGATAAAACTATAGAGAAAGTAACCAATTTCACTTATTTAGGTAGCAAAATGTCATATAATGGAGATTCAACATCAGAGATAATGACTCGAATTGCGTTGGCGTCAAGTGCTTTCAACAAACTCACAAATATTTGGAGATCAATGACAATAAGACAGCATACAAAACTTAAGCTATTCAATTCCTGTGTAATCCCTGTACTAACATACGGATGCGAAAGCTGGAAATCAACTAAATATATAGAAAAAAAATTAGTTTCATTCGAAAACAAATGCCTCCGAAAAATTTTAAATATAAAATGGAGTGATCTCAAATCAAATGAAACAATAAGAAAAGAAACCAACCAAGAATATGTGTCAAATTTTATAAGGAGAAGACGATGGAATTACATCGGCCATGTTCTTCGAATGGACAAGAGAAGACTCCCAAGTCAGGCCCTCATGTGGACACCAACAGGCAAAAGAAAACAAGGAAGACCAAAAGAAACCCTGCGTAGAACAATCATAAGAGAAAGCTCAACCATGGGTCTAAGAAATAACCAGGACTTGATACAATTAGCAACGGATCGTCAAAAATGGAAATCCATGACCTCTGCCCTATGTGCCGTCTTCGGCCCGAGAGGAAATAACTAACTAACAAATGCCTCTGACTAATGACATCACAGATTTTTTAAATTGTAAAGGCTTCAGAAATACTATTTTCCTTTCTTAAGAATCAAGAATGCTCTCCCAATTTAAAATTACATATTATCTTGTGCCATTTTTTTAATACCATATTATTTATGTTGATACGCTCAAATTCTTAATTGAGGTGTATTCATTGTTAATATGTTTCGTAAATTCAGCAACAAGTCAACCAAATCCTTCATGTTGCATTAGTGCACCGCTTGTTAAACGGAACCTCAGCTCGTGGGACATCCTTTTTTTCCGTACCAGTTCTTATCTCTTTCGGATTGTCCTGATTTATAGGCAATACTCTAGATCCCTCTCATGAAAGCTCTGGCCAGTACCTGGACAACCTGCGCCATCTGCTGGGTAGTGTGCTTTACAACGATGTCTGAGTGTATTCCTTGCACAACTTATACCTAAAAGTTTCCTCCACTCAGAGTTTGGCGCCGTAACAGTGACCATGTGGCATCTGGTTTTCGTCGGGCCGCTCCAGTTTTTTTTCCCCCAGATAGTCCGATTTTAAAAGGCTCTTAACTTACAATCATCTGGTTAGGAATCCACTGCACTGTTACCGAACCTCCAAGCTTTTTGACTTCGCCCACCGATCAAGGAATGCTTCCACCAGGGACTCATTGTTTCGTTCTTTCTAAAACAGTATCTCAAAGAGCAGGTCTAGAGTCGAAGTAAATGACAACGTGACGCCACACAACTTCTCACCTCTGCTGTGCACGTTGTAAATTTTTCAGAGCACTATATACAACTACAAACTTTGCGTTGACGTTGATATTTCCCCCACAAGGTCCGGAAAGTTCCTCATGTGGTGACCCTCCAATTGAGGTAGTAGGATGAACACATCGATCCTGCACTTCTTTCTCTCATGGTTGTAGATCCGTCTATGAACACATGCACATAGATTTCCGCGACACCCAATTA
>MUZC01003274.1:362436-378636 GCA_002072015.1 Radix auricularia
CCCCCCCCCCCCCCCAAAGGTTAGACTGTATAGTTTCTTTTGAAGTTGATATTTTAAAAATTAAATGCCACGTGAAATTGTATTATTTCTGGAAGGACTTAACTACTCCTATCTATCTTGCAAAACTTGATAAAGATATCACCGCATAATTTCGTAATTTTGCTTGATGAGGTGTAATTGATGTCTAACTTTACTGAATTATCTGTAGTCCACTTGTTTGTACGTTGCAAACATGATTATGTAGTTCTTTACGGGAGCCTCATTATTAACTTCTTACAAAAATAAATTCCCTTTATCGCGTGAATGAAACGATTTTTTAAAGTAAAATTACATTTCAGACTTTTCTAATATTTGTTCATTACTAATCCAATGTAAATAAAAAAAAGTCTTAGTTTAGTTTGATTGGCTGGCTTTCTATTGCTGCTGCGACTTTGAAGTCTGATTCCCCGGTTGTTGTTTTTTTTATTTTTATATATATCGTATCAGAATCGGCTTTTTATGTATAATAATGAGGATAAAACACATTCACATACCCCATACGCTACATAGTTTCCTTATTTGGCTATGCAATGTATTGGATTTTTAAAGAGAATAACTTGCATTATTGTGAATATCATATTCTCATTTTTCTAGTAGACTTTGGTCCTTAAAATGTTTATATTTCTTTTTCTTCTGATTTCAGGTGGCTTCATAATTTTAGTTAATTCTTCTTTTTAAAAAATTAAATCGTATGTAAATAATGTAATTATTTTTATTTTTCAAGTGGTTGCGCTCCCTTAATTGCCATACTTGTTCAAGAGCTTTCATAAATTTAATTATCGGGTTTGAACATGTGGCCGACGAAGTTCTTTGTGTCTTCGCAAAGTGAAGGAAATAATATTTCAATGAGCAGCATTGTATTTGTGAAAAAGTTTTATTCTAATAGAGAGAAAAAGAAACCCCGTTATTAAAAAAAAAAACTAAACTAAATTGTAGGAATATTAAATCTTTTTATCGACTGGAGAATTTTCATGCCCTTCCCAAAAAGGGGCATATTAATTTAAATTTTAATTTTAAAAAATGTGTGTGTGTGTGGGGGGAGGGGGGTTAATGCCAATAATCTCGACAGTGACGTCACGGTCATTACCGGCGGCCATCTTTGTTGTTATGGCAAGTCCTAAGCTAAAATTAAAATTCTATAGCTATGGCTATACCTAACCCAAACCCTAAAACCTTCAATTTTCCGAAAATTCTAAAGCTATACCTAACCCAAACCCTAAAACCTTCCATTTTTGAAAATCCTTTTAGAATTTATAGAACTTTGTTTCCTGCAACCGGTACGGTCGTGACGTCATGGCCGAGATTCTTTACTTCAGCATTTTTTTTGGTGGGGGGCTAGTTATTATTGAGATTAGACTCAATCCCCATTTTGGTGGGGGGGGGGGCTAGTTATTATTGAGATTAGACTCAATCCCCATTTTGATATTTCGTAATATTACCACATAGACAAAACGACAAGGTATACAGGACCTGAAGTCCCAGTTTCTCAAAATCCGTGGTGCTGACCTCAGCTGTAAAAATAGTCCCAGGCTGATTTACTGCTGCTCGGACTAACACTTTATTTAAGTCAGTGGGCTCTACTTTGGCTCAGACCAGTGAAACTCGGCAAATGATTTAGGGACGAGATGGCCGGTTGGCGTGCCTGGACTACATCTCAGCCAGGGGTAGGAAAGAAGCTTAAGACCGGTGAGGGAGGCAGGGGAAGTGTGAGAGAGAGAGTCTCAGAGAGCGAGAGAGAGTCTCATAAAGAGTCTCAGAGAGAGAGAGAGAGAGAGAGAGAGAGAGNTATATATATATATATATTGACGTTTGTTTTAAAGCAACGTTAACAAAAGTTTTGATGTACCAAGAGATTTTTGTACAGTCCCTGTTAAAAAGCCTTTGGTTAAAAAATAAAATCTCAACATTGATTTTCATTTTTTTTTCCGAAGGAAAGATTTATACCGACACATTTCTATAAAGGAAAAAAAATGTTTTCTTTTAAATTGCTGTTGTTTAGGCTTTTGCAATCCTTACTCTATTGTGCTTACGTAGCAGGAATGTCAAAAATAGCTAAAAATGTTTTCATAAATTCCTGGTATAAGCAATCAAATATTAGTCAATTCTGATTCAACCATGTGTTTGAAGTTGTGAAACATATACATCATAGTTAAAGTAAAATTAGGAGCACGCAGATGAAATTAACGCAGAGTTAATCAACTAATTCATCGGGTTAAAACCGTGGAGTTAAAAAAATAATCATTTAATAACGTGAGACTTTTATTCCCACATTATAATTCAGTGACGTAAGACCCCCCCCCCTCCAAAAAAATTTTAAAAAATCTTCCACTTTAATGCAACCCATCAATAGCCGTTTATTCATTATCATTTTTGTTCTCTTTTGAATGGTTAAATTTAATGGTTAAACAGTGTCCGTTTGCTTTGCTTGTCTCGGGTCAAATCTTTTAGTTAAATTAGCTAGCATGCCCAGGCCGAGCAGATCAGAACAGTGGTGGGGTCTAAAACGAAGGGAACAAAGTTTGGTGACCCAAATGCGCACCGAGCATTGCCCAACCAAATCTTACTTTTCAACAGGTTAGATCACAACAAGGACCCCAACTGCCGTCATTGCACCCAAGCCTCTGAGACGATCACACACTTGTTGACGTCATGTCCCGCGCTTGACATAGCCGGGGAGGTTAGGGAGGCAAAGGAGTCCTACGTTCAGACAATGTTGTATGGCACTGCCCAACAGATGGAGGAGATTGCCCAAGTATTAGCCAAGGCCTTAAGAGATTAGATCTCATGTCCAAAGAATATGTGTTTAGTTTAGTTAAATTTTCACACACTTGCTGAAACAAAAAGTAACAACCAATACATTTTTAAAGACGAAAATCATTTTTCTTACAGAAATAGATACAGACGTCTCAAACCCCTCATACCATAGCCCCCCCCCACACACACACAACTGTTTTTTTTAAAATCTTCATATCGAACTTCTCTTTTTGGCGGCATGCAATTCGTTTGAACAATTAATAACCTATCAGTGATGTGTAGATAACTTTTGAATAGCAAATGACAGCAATTTCATTCAGTTATCGGTAAAACAGCATTCAACTGTAGTTCAAACAGTGTTTTTACATTTATTTGGTTGTGTTTGTGTGTGTGTATTTGTGTCTCTAGCGGATGCTTTTATTGCGGTCAATGACACCAGTTCGATTGTATTTGATCGATAAATACATCGGCTGGCACTCGGGGGGGGGGAGGGGTCAAGATGTCCAGCTTTGTGTCTAGCTCGACCAGCAAGATTCTTTCATGCTGCGATACTGCATCGGGTATTTAAAACCCAATTTACGTTAATGCTGAACCACATCGTGTGACTTATCTTAGTAAATGGAAAAGACGTAAACAGGGTAAGGATTAGCCTGACGGGACGCAACAAAACAGCGAACGTTTCGGCAAAGAGCCTTTTTCAACAGACATAAAATACACAAATAAACCAATATAAAAAATAAATTATAAAAACTTAGCTGCGATGAAATCCAAAGAGTCAATGAAAGGGACTTATCTTATCTGTTACAGACGCCCCTTCTATATAGAAGATTATTGCATCCTACGTTTATCTATGTTTTGTGTTCAGTCCTGCATTCTTACTAGAGTTTTAAATGATGATAAAGTGTTTGCTTTCCGGGTTTCTTCAGGCAACCCATTCCACGCCCGAATTCCGAATTAGTATGATATGAATGTTTCTTTTATTAATATATGTATTTTTATTTCCATGTAAAGCGCTGTGAGCCCGGCTCCTTGCTGGGATACAGCGCTATATAAATTATCATTTTATTATTATTATTATTATTATTATTATTATTATCTTATTTAAATATATCCATTCAAACATGCAGGAAATTGTCTCAATCTTAAAATAATTACTCTATATCTAATTATAATTATATACTATGCACGTAAATAAATGATGTCATCTGAAATTAATAAATCTTAGGAGATCACATTGTAATAGTATTACAGCACTTAAACATAGTCAAGTCCGTGGCCTCTGCAAAAACTAAACACATTCTTGAGACCTGAGATTAATCTCTTAAGGCCTTGGCTTATACTTGGGCACCCTGCTCCATCTGCTGAGCAGTGCCATACAACATTGTCTTCACGTGGGAGTCTTGCCGGTTAAAGTAAGAGTTGGTTGGGCAATGCTCGGTGCGAACAACGCCACCAAACATGTCTGTAAGGAATCATTGCTTAATGCAACGGACACACAAAACCACGTATGAGTGGCGTAGTGAAAAGGTTTCGACTCATCAGTATAGTTCCCAGGGCAAAGGTAAGTGTATGGCGACATGCACTCACCGGGAAAAGGTATATTACGAGCCCATTTCATTCATAATTATGGCTGGAATACTTTGCAACGACTAAATGTATCGGTCGTTTTCCATACATTTTACTGGCAAAACATTCATCCGCCTAAGGAGTCTACCTACCATGCTTATAAAACTCATTCACTCTGGTCACTGGGACCGTCCTTAAATGACGTAAGATTTTTCACCCCCACCCCCTATACCCCTCGTCACGCGTCTTCACAAAAACTTAGACCCCCCTCCAATATGACGTCACAAAGCTTAAAATTTGCGTGCCCCCCCCCCCAATTAAAGCTGTATTTTCTATTTAAAAAGAACATGTTTCAATTCACTTTTTTGTCATTTAAGTTTGTATTTGGTGTAAGGTTGCACTGTTACGCGCGTGAAGCCATGTAAAACGTCATAAAATAAAGTGAAAGAAATCAAATATTTAAGTGGAACTTTCATTTAAAGTTGCGAGTTTTGATTGCAACTTTCAAAATGAAAGTCAATCATTATTAAAGAATTAGTATGTATAACGTGGCATTCTGACTCAAAAATATTTCGAGTAAATTCTATTAACAAAATTATTTTTTTACTGCTGCAAAAGATTAGATCTATATCTTCAAATAAAAAAAAAATTAAACCTAAAACTGTTATGCAAAATACTATTAAAGGTAAATCTACTAAATAACATCGCAACTTAAAGAAATATATTTAATAGTATGAAATACAATTTTAAAAATAATTAGTATTGTGGTAAAAAAGGGGGAGGGGAGATGTGGAGATAACAAAGCAAAAAAAAAACCAGGACCATTCATTTAACAGGTTCGTTCATTTAACAGGACAGTTTATTTAACAGGACCCTTCATATAACTTATAACAGGACCAACAGGACCATTCATGTAACAGTAACAAGGGAGATCATCTGACAGACAAATCATGCCTCACTGCCTATCATATCAGATTATCGGAATTCTTGATATTTTCCCCCTGTCCCTGTGCAACTAGGAGTTGATCACATTGACCCAAACCTTGAGTGAAAATTTCTGGATTTGGTCTGCATGACGTATTGGTCTGCTGCAACTAAAGCCCACTTGAGCGGTCATGACGTCAAATGATAGCGATAAGAGGGCCACAAATTCATTTTGTTTGTCGTTTGGTTCGTGGCACGCGAGGCTTCTCATTGGTCGGTTTTGTGTTAAACAAAACAACTCTCATGCTGGGTTTCCGAAACGTAACTGAATACAATTCAAATAAAAAGTTACAATATGAAATAATTTAAAATAAACCATATAAACTGTTGGTTATTTATTAAAATCACTCATTTATTTGTCTTTTTATGATAAACGTTGTAAGTCGACGATTCGAGACGCTGTCCTGTAATATTTACTGCTCGATCTTGATTCCTGGTGCAAGTATTAAAATAATGTTTTCGCAAGAGTTTACATTACTTATGCTGAATGAAAGTCACGATTCTTGACTTTTTTTTGTTCAGAATTACTTTCAGTGGGAAATTTCGAACATCGAAGACATAGTTGCCCTGATTGCATCCTTAAACTGTGTGGCTGGACATCTTGACTGGTGACACACACACAGCCGGGGAGCACAGGGACGCATGTGGGAGGGGAAATTAGTTGGTCCCCTTAAGGCCTCCGTCAGGTGTGTTTAAATTTAGCTTCCCTGTAACATGATGTGCTCCTCTGTTTATGCATTCATGATCGAGAGGTAAGGGGAGCTAACTGTGTTGAAATGTATTTTATTCTAAGGGTTGTTTACATTTTATTTCTAATTATTTTTATACGCGTGTGTTTCGTTACGTTTGTGTGTTTTGTGTGGCCCGTCATTGTTTTTGGTTCAGCGTGATATGATAACAGAGAGGAAGAAAGATCTCACAGTTTGGGACCTGGTCTTTTCTTGCGTGCTTTTGAATTTGAACAGGAGATGTCTGAGTCTGACTATTGGCTCAACCGGGCCTCAGTTGGAATTGCAGCCAGGGGCCCCTGGTAATCTTAATCCACCGCTGCTGTCATATGAAATTTTTCAATGCGTTAGAAATAAATAAACATGCAGACAGATGTCGAATGCTGATATTTTATGGCCTGGAAATGTAAACACACGTGTCACGTGTCATCTTGGTGTGGTTTTAATGGTTAATAATGTCTGCGCTACTCATTGGGCTTTTCTCTCAACGAGAGACCATAGTAGCTTTTTAATATTCTCCTATCAATATCTTTAAAATCGCAATATTCTGTACTAAAATATCATTTGAAAAAAATTTAATGGCGTGATTGTAACCCTAAAAGGAGCATAATCTACACGAAAACCGCCATCTCTTTATATAACATCATCTTGAAAATACAAGTTGAACATTAAAAAATTTTTAACTTGTATTTTCAAAATGATGTTTATGTTATATAAAGAGATATCACTTGTCTTGTAGATTGTAGATGCTATAGTTTAAGGTCTCTTACTTGCTCAACACTTTGACAATAGTAAAGCAATGAGCAGAAATGTGAAATGATTTATAGAATGTCAAAGACCTTGTTATGTAGATCATCAGTCTTAACTCTTTTCATGCCAGGGGGGTTTCAGGGGGTTTTACACGTTCGTGCCAGACCATTTTTTTAGTTTTATATTTTTTTAAGGGTGACTTTAATTATTGTAAAATTTTAAATAAATGTCTAAAGCTACATTGGTATATCTTTTATCAAAAGAAGGGAAATTTGAATATAGAATACAATTATGTAGAAGCAAATAAAATGTTATCAAACAAAAAATAATTTTCATTATATTATTTTGAGATCGCAGATATATCGGCGATTGGCAAGGAAAGAGTTAATTGTAAAGATATCACATACAGCCAAATTCCTGACATACGTTCATCAAACTCATAATAGGTTTAAAGAGAATCATGACGAGCACTCGAACGTGTCTGTGACCGTCTATTCACCGACATCCCTGTGTGTTCACTCAATCGATGCGTTGTTGCAACAAAGAAGAACAACAAAAAGCCCATATCGTTATTGTGTCTAGTCGGTCACATTTGGGAAAAGGTCAACGGCTTTGTTGTCTTTAAAGGGAAAATCCAGGAAACACTTATGTTACTTTAGCTTTCCTTTGTGAATTTTAACATATTTGGACCCTTGAGACATGTGGTCAGCGTTTTATATTTATGTGTGTTGCTAAACAAAACTCGTGAATACATCACAGCCTTTTAAAAACACGGAAATAATATACATACCACGTTTTTCACTGGTACATTCATTGATTCATGTTGAGTTTCTGATGAAAGATAATAATCTGATGCTTTGACTGTAGATATACTGTACATATACTGTATCTATACTGTAGATGTACTGTAGATGTACTGTAGATATACTGTGGATATACTTTAGATATATATATTGTAGATATGCTGTAAATATACTGTAGATATACTATAGATAAACTTTAGAAATACTGTAGATATACTGTAGATATACTCAACTCATGGTTTAACTCATTAGGTTTCTTAAAACACTTTTAGAAAGCATCTCATCCGTCACAGGGAAGTCTCCTATCTTATGATCCATGAAGATTTATTTTCGATAATGTCACAAATCTCAGATGTTGCTTGTACTTAGCCAGAAACAATCAGGTATCCAGCGGCCTTTGAAAGTTATCCATGCACCACTCTCTATCCATTACAAAAGGTTTTTTGTGTGATATAGATTCTGCTTTTTTCCATTTTCATGTGTTATTTGTTTGTTTTTTTGTTTGTTTTTTAAATTTCATTAAAAAATAAATAAAATTATGATGCCTTGTGAATATACAATTTAATTAAGTGAACAGTGTTGACACTTTTCAAACTCAATAACAAATGTCGGTACTTTAACATTAACAGAAAACAATTTCTAGAAAACTACGGTCGTTAATTCTGATTGAGGACTGAATAAGTCATCCACCGCTATTGTCATTTATATCCTTCAGGGATCATCTTGTTTTACAAATAACCATTGCGTTTTTTTTTATAGCTGGTTGGTAACTCTATATAAGTTGGGTCTAGGTTTATACAATTTCTTTAAGCCTATAAATTAGTTTAAAGTTATGAGTTATGTTGTACCTTTCCCCCATTTCTTTATGTGACGCGCAATGAGCCCAGGCTAGATTACCGCCGTCTAAAAGTCTCTTAACTTGTATAAGTTTATTCTATCTAAAGAAAAAAAAATTCACCCACTAATCTGTGTCTGGTATCAATAGAATTATGTAGTTCTAAAATGTTCGGAATTCAGAATTTAAAAAACTTCCCGTCACTACAAAAGTTAACTGAACAGACCCCACTGTAAAATCATGACCAAGAACCAGTGCTTTTTTTCTAGCGAAACATGTTTGGGAACTCATTTCACATCTGTTTTTTAACTTATGTCAGAAAATACTACAATAGTCTATAATATAAATATACACGAATCTGGTCAAAAAAGGTATGGGAACTCAGTTCCTATGAGTTCCCACTGAAAAAAAGCACTGCCAAGAACATTTAAATCCATCCCCGGGTTGTTAAAGTTACAGCCGATGCAGGTCTTTGGCCTAACTCACTACTTCCTTCCACTCCGACCTAACAAATGCCTTTCTTCTCCTTGCTTGGATGTCTCGTTGTCGTAGATCTTTTTCCCCACACCATCCATTCCTTTTAGCCTAGATTAACATTTGAGCCGTTGTCCCCTGGGGGTTTAGTGATGTATTCTCTTCACTCCTCTTTCATTTAGCATCCTGCCCATGCAGCGTAAATTGCCTTTTAAACATTATCTCTCTCTGCTACTATCATTCATGGACTGAACAAATCATTTGTTGGTTGGTATTCTAAATCCGTTTTCATCTGTTGTTGGTCCAAATATTACTATTATTTTCCAGATAATTCATCTCCTCTGCGTTTAAAGGTTTCTGGCATTTTTGTAAAGATCCAAATTTTACTTGCATATCTTAAAGTTGGTCTGGCTTCAATTTTATAAATATTTTTCTTTGTTACTTTGTTTCTCCTGTCATGTTTTTACTTTTAGTATTTCGTAACAACTGTTTCCGTTTGATATTGTTTCTTTTATTTAATAAGGACTCTAGTTAATGTAATTGTTTTACTGTTTCAAAAGTCTGGTTTCTAATTTTAATGGCTGTATCTGCCTGTTCTTCACTTATCGTAGATATTTAAAAAAATAATAAAGTTGTTAATATCAGTTATCCTATTATAAAATCCCTAGTCCTGTCAGTGAGTGCAGAGGTGATTATGTAATTGTTCAAATGGAGGGTGTCACCAGGTGCGTCCCGCACCCCCCCCCACCCACATCCTGGCCGCGCCACTGATCGTAAAATATCGATTCGACTTTGCTGGCAGGATTGTTTTGTTTTGTTTTTCTGTTTTCTTAAGCAAATATTCCAGGAATCGTATTTGTTGGCTTTGTAGCATCAGATTGGTGTCCTTGAACTATTGCTCACCCCCCAAAAATCAGCTGACATGCGCAAACACTGGTAATTGAATCAGTACCCGGATATTAATCAAAATGTTCCCCGTAGGTTTGATTCAGCTCTCAGATAGAGACATAGGAAATATTAAAAGAAGTTTTGTAAATTTATTTTTTATATTCCGTATGCAAGAGCAAACATATGCTCTATTCTCGTTCTTCCCGTCTGGAGTCCGGGCGTGGAATGGGTTGGTTGATCACACCAGGAAAACCAACACACTATCAACATTTTACAATCTGATAAAAATGAGAGACGAGACATAAACCATGGGTAAGCGCAGGATGCAATAACCTTCTGTATAGAAGGAGCGTCCGAAATAGATAAGATAAGAGCCAGTGTCAGGAAACTACTGAAATGAGCCCACAAACCGGTGCTTGAACCATTGGCCGAAAACAAATGAATTATAACTGTATGCGATGAACCTGCTTGTTTCCAAAGTAAGACTTTGTTACGGTATGATCTACTACTACTCCCCCGCGCCCCTTGCATCATTCCAGTGCCGTATTTATAACACGGTCACTGTGGTCTACTTCTGTTGTTTGTGCCTCCTGTCATTGTAACATAACCACTATATTCTACTAGATTGTGCCAGGCGCCGCGGCGCCTGCGGCGCCCCCTTTTTTTGGGCGCCTACGGCGCCAACCTTTTTTTTAAAGACCAACTAACTTGTCCTTTTTTGATAAATACGAATTATTAAACTTTATGAAATGTACGCAAAGTATTTATTTAATAATAATAATAGGGGTTGTATTTTGCGTACCGATGCACACCAAACAATGACGTCATCATATTAAATATTTTTACAGCGCTCATCAACACAGGATTTTTCAACTAAACTAACTGCTGTAGACTGTCGTACATCGCTCCTCAGCGTTACGTTACAAACATACAGAACCACACCACTGGGTGTTTATATATATTATAGTGTTATTGTCAATAACGCCACCGGCCTAAACACGAGGCACTCCTGATAATACAGAGTGAGCGAGTTAGACAGGTTAACGGTTATACTCAATTGTTGTATTCACGTTAGCTGCCAAAAATGCTGTATAACGGAAAAGGTGCTGCTTTAACAAATAGTACCTGCGTTGAATAATTGGGGACAAAGAGCTGAACAATTGAACGACAAAGATAAACGCTACCAAAAAGAGCTCTTAAAAGTTGTCAATTTATTTTACTAAGAATTTTTATGTAAAATGGAAAAATAAAACGCTTGGAAATTTATATTAAGGTACGCAATTGCAGCACGCGATTAGCGTTGGTATATTAGTAGACGAGGTACGGTAAAACTCAGTAAACCACACGCACACAATGTAAATATTGTAAGTCTCTCTCTCCTCCCCGCCCCCACTCTCTCTCTCTCTCTCTCTCTCTCTCTCTCTCTCTCTCTCCCTCTCCCGTCTAACTTCTATTGTGTTAGACGGTAAGTGAATCTGATGATTTTTATTATTTAAAAAAAAAAAACAAACTTACTTTACATGGGAAGCACGTATTATCCATCTTAATAAGTGTAAACAAAATCAGTGTTTTGGATGATACCCCATGACCCCACAGTTAGAGCAAGTTTTAACTGTAGACAAGAAGAAAAACGAGAGGAAATAATTGAAAACTCCACAAACAGCTGAGGTGAAGGTGTGTCGTGTTCAAATGAAACGGCCATCGGGGCCGTCCATAAAGTACGTCTCGCTTTTTGGACCATTTTCATCTCCCGCCCCCCCCCCTGTCACAAATCTNCATACTTTAGGACAAAAATATTTTTTTAAATAAACAAAATAATTAAAATTAAATAATTAAATATAAAACACCGTGACGTCACTCATGGCCGGAAACCCCCCTTTCCTGTCACAAACTGCCACCCCCCCCACCTCTGCAGCGTGACGCAATTTATGCATGGCCCCATACGTTATTCAATATTGTCTTGACAATTCATTATTTCCCGGTTCAAATTATCACACATTATTTACCTTTGACTCTATCATCAATCGTTTACCACTGAACATTGCCATACATTATGCACCATTGACATGGCCATGAGTATACACAGGCTTATCCATGGGACATATTTTTCTGTCCCAACCCATCCCATCCCATGGCAATTTATACCTGTCCCATCCCATCCCATTCCATGGCAATTTATGCCAGTCCCATCCCATCCCATGGCAATTTATGCCTGTCCCATCCCATCCCATGGCAATTTATGCCTGTCCCATCCCATCCCATGGGAAAAGCATTCCCATGGACAAGCCTGACACTGACAGTATGCGATTGACACGGCAGATAATAAGTGTACAAGAGGAATATGTCGTGTTCCATGGACATGATCATTGGGGTACACGTGACTCTGCGATAAAAAGGAACAAGTATTGTTCTATTCGGCAGAATGTTTTGTTTCTTCTTAGAGTTTGCGGCCTTAAAGAGAGTTTAGTTCATGATCTGTGTGGGGGTAGGGGGTGGGAAAAGGCGACAAAACTATCAGCATATCCAGAGACAAGCTCCTAAACAGAGGCGTCCCTAGGGTTGGTGTCACCCGGGGCGGTAGCTCATGGTGTCACTCCCTCACTACTCAACACATAGAACTCCTCCGAGTTTTACAGTGTCAAATCACGGGAACATACATATTTTACATTTTGGTGTCACCCCCTGATGGTGTCACACGGGGGCAGCCCGCCCCCACCGCACCCCCTTTAGTGACGCCACTGCTCCTAAATACGGGTCTAACCTCTACCCAGGCATGGCAATAACTTTGATCTAAATGTGATTCTATGTGTATCTATTCCGTTTAATGTAGATATTTGTAATGTCACACTTCTACCTCGTTTGTTCCACGCCTATAACAAATAAACCTCACACATTGAAGAGCAACAAATTCCTTAATTTTTTAAATTTTATATTTTTCAGAACCTACGTGAACATGACGTTTTCAGATGACGTCATTAGCCATCATATATCTGAAGACTATCTGTCAGATAGAGTCGAGTAGCTAGCTACAAGACAAGTGAAGTGGATAGTTGAAGTGTATACATCAAGTTGTGATATTTCAAAAGTCGAACGGGAAAATCATTAACTCCTTGCTTTTAGTTCTAACATTTTTTTAAAACCAGAACTTAAATTCACCATCAGTTCTACGGATTAATATAAACATTTTTGTGCTCGACAAGTCTTCCAATATAAAGTAATTTCTAAACAAAAATAATTTTATCCTGAATCTTATCTTGTTGCCAACAACCATGCCAAACGACACCATCCCGCTCACCACGCCAGGGGCGGTAAACAGTTCACGACTGATTCACAGAAGTAATTTTCGATTGTTCGTCCTTGCCGTCTTCTACCTCGTCTTCCTGGTGATCGGTGCCGCCGTGTTTGCTGCCATTGAAGGACCGCACGAGTCTCGCCTTGTGGAACACGTCAAGCTGATCAGAAGCAGTTTCTACAATGAGTTCAAACATTGCATTGCTGGTAAGTCACCCGTAAAAATTTTTTTTTTCTAATTTACTATAAAATAACTAATACTAATTTATATATATCTTTTAACGTTCACACTTCTCTCACGTATTATTATAATTTATGTAGATCAAGATGCGCAGATGTAAACAAAAAACGGTGATTAGTGAAAACTTCAGCATTGTTAAATTTAATAATATAAATAAAAAGTTGAGCAAACATTTTGTTTTTAAGCTAACTGCGGATGGCAAAATAGAAGATAGTGATAAAGTTTACTGATTACATTGTTCACCACCGTACACAATTCGCTTTAAAGGGATCAAAAAGACATCGCTGTGGTACCACAGGGGAAATGACTCCATAAAACAAAAAATGTCAATTACCTGTTTTTGTTACTTCCCTTGAAATGTTCAGTTTATAACGTCAAAGAATTACGGAAGATCATAATTGTATTTTTCCTAATTCGATGTTGATTACACATATTTATTCATAATTGTTATTAGCAATTTATATAGGAAGTGAGACGTAAAACGCTATTGATTGATATTTTAATGATGAAAAACAAAAACGCTTCCTAAATTTTAATTCAACGAAGAATGTAGATCTATATAAAAATAAATAAATAAATAAAACGAAGATTATTAAACGCACTTCGGCTTTGGCAAATAATTCTGCACAAATTTACTCTATAGAAATTAAGACGCATTTAATGTTCATCTATAATTAATGTCTACTGGATATATGTAGGGCTCTATACAATTCTGCACATACACTTTTTCAGTCAGGTTCACTCAACTTTATCTCTCTATCAGGGCGTAAGGGAGGGAGCTTTTCGTCGGGGGTGGGGGGGTGGNGGAGGGTGGGTACAAAAATTGCCCCGGGGGGGATTTGAGAGAGGGGGACATTTCTATAGCAATTCGTGAAAAGCTTTGACATTAAATTTAAATTAGTTTAATGTGAAATTCCTCGACATTGCAGTTGTCTTGAATTAAAAGAAGATATGTATTTGAAACCGACAACATTAAACATCGGAGAATAATTGTCTTGAATAGTTTGTTAAAAAAAATAATAAATTCGTTTCTATTTTTTAAAACCTTAGTGACACTCACAACCGACTTTTAAATAATGTTTGTATCTTAAGTAACCATCTATCACATTTACTTATTGGGCACCTGGCTGCTACAGATTGTTACCCGGGTAACAATGTTCCCTTTAAGCTGTGCGGCTGTGCGTCCGCGTATATATATCTGGTTGTCGCCGCGCAGCACTTTTGAATTACCACACAGCAAATGTAAAATATTTTACAAAAAGAGTGATGTGCAGTTTGGAACCCGAGTTTTTTTACTTTGAACACGGACCAACGAACTCTAGAGGGAACATTGCCGTATAACCCTCCTTTTTTATGGTAACCTTTCGGGTGATAGCCATTTCAGCTCTGCCCTTCCGGGATCTATAATAAATTAATATTTATTAATAGATATCAAATATACAAACAAACAAATATTTATGTATTTTACTAAAACAAATTTCATTTGATGTGCGATCCAAGCAAACATAAATCCTATGGTTAAAGTAACTTTCTAGTGGTCTAATTAATAATATTATTAATAGCTTAGCTTAGTAGTACAATTGCAAGGGTCGGACCTAGTAGGTTTTGACACGGTCTTGTTCTGCGACTTGAGATCAGCTCTCGAGGTCCTCTTGAGTGAGAAACGTGGCACCCACTTGGTTGATGTCATTTTGGAAGACGTGGGTAAGCTTGAAAGACTTGGGGGTAAGGTAACAGTGCAGTGGATCACAAGCCACGTGAATGTTGAAGGCAAGCAGGAGCGACCCAACCCCAACCGGATGTCCCAGTTACTTACCTCGGGGCAAAGACCTGGCTATTGGATCACTTTAGGGATAAGTGGTACCAGGAGTGGGCGGACACTACGACGGCCGGGGAGGGGGGCCGAACCGATCAGACCAGTGGTGGGGTCTAAACCATAAACATCAGAGTTTAGTGACCCAAATGCGCACCGAGCATTGCCCAACCAACTCATAGTTTAACAGGCTAGACCACAACATGGACTCGAACTGCCGTCATTGCAGCCTCACACACCTGCTGACGTTGTGTCCCGTGCTAGACATAGCCCGGGAGGTACGGGAGGCAAAATAGTCCCACGTGAAGACAATGTTGTATGGCACTGCTCAGCAGATGGAGCAGGTTGCCCAAGTATTATATATAGCCAAGGCCTTAAGAGATTAATCTCAGGCCTACAGGATATGTGTTTAGTTTAGTAGTACAATTAAAAATAAAAAAATACTCTGAAAATAAAGTAGTTAACTACTAATGTAAATTCCTTCTACTCTAACCGACACCGATGAACTTATTTATTTTGTTAGTATGACGTCAACGTTCTTCGCCTTATTGAACCATTTCACCGGTCATTAAACTCATGGTCCCATCTTCCAGAAATTCAGTTCGCAACATTTACTGAAATCCTAGTTTTCCGCTGAAGCGCTGGCGTTTTTGCTAGTATATATATATATATANTGGTGTCACCCACAACGGTAGCTCATGGTGTCACCCACAACGGTAGCTCATGGTGTCACCCACAACGGTAGCTCATGGTGTCACCCACAACGATAGCTCATGGTGTCAACCCCTCACAGTTTACCCCATAGACCTCCTTCGAGTCTGCCGGTGTCAAATTAATGGGGAGATACAGAATTTCTCATTTTCGTGTCACCCCTTGTGATGATGTCACTGGTTGCGGTCCGTACCCTCCACATCCCCATATTGAAGCCTCTGCGATTAATGGTTTCATAACGGACAACCTGAAGCTTTTTTATCGGAGGCCGAGGGAAAGAAAATTCAATGAATAAAAAATAAAATAATTTTTTTTAAAAATCA